>JASUUG010000594.1:0-48308 GCA_030449905.1 Luvunga scandens | reverse complement strand
TATTTTTTATTAATGATTAAATCTTTTTTTTCAAATTTAATCATATCGGAATTACTAAAATTATTAAGTTTGAGAATAAATTAAGGATTAAATTTTTTTTTTGGTGTTCTTAAATCTAGTATCATTAAATTTAAGAGCAATTTTCTTTTTGCTTGAATCAGATTTAGGAATAAAGAAAATAATATTTAGAAAGTTCATAATTCAAGAAAAAAAAAGGATTCGGTTTAAGGTTTAAAATCGGTGACATCCTAGTCATCGCCAGTGGTCGGGAAAGCATGGCACGACATGCTCTGGATTAAAGCAACAACCTAAGGTCATTGCATGAAGAAACATTATCAAAAAAAAAAAAAGGAAAAGGAAATAAAAAAAATGGACGGTGGTTGGTTTTCTTTCCAGCCTGCAATGGAGTGGCCATCAAGCCACATCATCAAGCAACTTGCAGTCATCAAGTTGCGGCAGCTTAGGTGAGTGTAGATGCCATGGTCGCTACCTAAGCTAAGAGAAGGAGAAAAGAAAGAAAAAGATGTTAGGGTTTCTTGAAAACTATCTTAAAGACCCTTAAGGTTTTTTAAAATTTCTTTTCAGCAGAACAAGTTAAGGATTTTTCCATTGAAGTCCTACATTTACTTGGGCTTAATGAATTAAAATTGAGGTTTACCCCATCAAAAAAAAAAAAAAAGAGGATAGGCTTATTTTTTGGGTTGATTCAGGATCTGGTTTGGGTCACCCGAATCAGTCCATCCCTGAATCGGTCAACGATTGATCGGTCAATAGTCAACGTTGACAGTTGCCTTTGATCGTTGACTAGACTTTGACCAGAATTTTTTTTTATTTTTTTGGATATTTTTTGTATAATTTTAAATTAAAATATTGGTATATTTATATGTATTTTGAGATGAATTATTAAAGCAACATATCACTAAAGTGACATCTCTTATGAAAATTAATTTATTTTAGATTACAAATAGTTTTGTATATGTAATTTTTATAAATATTGATCGGCCCAAAGGAATGTCCATATTTAATAAAATAACATGTGCACCTGTAGTAATAAATATGTGATGATTATTCGGTTTTACATATGAACAATATATCAGTCCAAAAGAAGATTCATTGGTTGACATGTTCTTATTATCGGTGTTTGATTACTACACCAAGACATCATTTACAAATTAATATTTTGTCCAAAGATGAAATATTAATGAAGTGTCTGGTAACTTGAGATATGGTTTACCTTATTTAAATTTATTTTTGTTTTAAGAGTAATATAAGCTCGTTTTATTTGTTTGTTGTTTTTTATTTAGTTATGTCTGCTGCTAATATTACTACCAACATCAATTCTATTCCCATGCTAAATGGCTTTAACTTTAAATCATAGCACGAGAATCTCTCAATAATTCTCGCAGTAATAGATTTTGACTTTGCGTTAAGGCTTAATTCTCTCTCACCTCTTACAGATGAGAGTACCCCTGATGATAAAAGAGAAATGGAAAGGTGAGAGAGATCAAATCGCATGTGTATCATGATCATGAAAAAGGTCATTCCAGAAGCATTCAAGGGCTAAATGATTGAGAAGGCAACTACAACGAAGAAGTTTCTTGCACAGATTGAATAGAGGTTTGTTAAGAATGAGAAGGCAAAAATTGGTACGCTCTTGACAAGCCTAATTTCAATGAGGTATATAGGTAAAGGCAATATCAGAGAGTATATCATGGAAATGTCTTATTATGCAATTGATGATTATATCTTCAATTATGCAATGCTTGTTTGATGGAATTGGTTGATTTATTGAGTATGATGAAGTTTGTGGAGAGGGATGAAGGTTTGTTAAGTTGTTGAGGGTTGAGAGCTTTTAATTTTGCTAGAAATTTTTAAGTGGCATCTGTTTGAAAATTTGTTGAAAGTAACGACGATAATTTGGTCCAATAGTAAAGTGTTTGGGTAGTTATGATAAAAAAAAAATTTAGTGAGCTAAATTTGAAAATCATAAAAGTTTTTCGGTTACTTTTATAAATTTCCCTTTATTTTTTAATTCAAATAATTTTTACTGCTTTAGTTTTTAATCACAGCATCAATAGAGCATAGTAGGTGCAAAGATGAGGCACACTCCCAATCTATAACTAAAATAAATGATCTAGTCATATTTCGTCAACACACTAATCGGTAAATTATTTGGCAAAAATATTTGTTACTTCCAAGTTCTAATTTTTTTTTACTTTTAATGTATTATCCATTTTAACAATGAATCAATTTTCCGCAAGCTGTAAATTATAAAACTAATAATATTTAACTATAGTCCCAAATAGACCCATAATTAGCTCCAAATTTAAAAAGATAACAAGTATGCTAGATGGGCTTATGGACTTAATGGTGGCATCTTCTTTCTGTGCTCATGTCCTTTAAGAACTTGAATGGTTTGTCATTGTATAAGTATTTTGCATAGTGCATCCATGCATCATTACTTAGATAACTCTTGTTCAAAAGGTACTAAATAAGCTTTGAACTTCTCACTAACTAAGTTAGAATGCTTAAGGAAGAGATATGAGAGAAAAGAGAGCAATTGAGCTAAAGTGAGTTTGTATTATTCAGAAGAAAGTGTGTGTGTACAAGAGTGCTTAAGAGTTTAGAGAATGCTTTGAGTTGCTTGCTTGAATGAATTACTAAATGCTAAGCTTTATTTATAGAGAGACTTGCATCGTTCCATTGTTCTCTAGAATTGTTAGATCTAGAGATTTCTTATGGCTTACAGAGCTCCTATTTATAGCAAAACTTAGAATTTTGGCACTATTACTATTTATAAAATGCTAGAGAGCTCACATTCTACTACTCTCTAGACAATTCTTAAATATTTACAAGTTAATGAGAGTTCTAAAGATAAAACTTTCTAGAGAAAAAGACAAGCTACTCATCTTCTCTTGTCTTAGTCTCTTTGGCTTAAAATTTGTGCAGGCGGTAACACCCTCCCTCACCTAAGCTCACGGGGTCCTTGTTGTGTTCTCATGCTTGAATCTTTGAATGTGTTCCGTGAATATTTAAAGATCATCCTTGTATTCCTATTTCACCAAGTACTTATTATATGGTGGCATCCCTCTTTCCCCAATCATACGATTTGTAAGGATGCATTCTACATCTTTATTGAATGCAGTGACAAATAGCTATTGGCGCACATCTCAATTCTCTATGGCTTGGGTTTGTCGCATCTTTATGATATAGCTTGAGAAGGCTTATGTGGAAAACTGAATATATCTTGAGTTTTCGTGGAAGTTGAAGTTGATAAGAGCTATTGGCTAAATGTCTAATAATTGGAAAATACTCTTCATATTTCTTTACTAACTCCTCGTGCACTTTTCACAAGTATTGTCCTGTTGGGTGGGAGTTTGATCAAGACTTATTCGTGTTCTTTATACCCAACATGACATCTATTTGTATCTGCCCAAGTTTTAATTTTCTTTACGACATTATCAAGATATGCTTATATGATGTCTACTTCTTTGTACTACTATTGAGTGATTTCTTAATATATAGGTGTTAGTGCGCAAGTGTACACAACTAATAAAGTGATAAGTATTCGAGTATCGTCTCCACAGGGACTGATGCTATAAAAATTGCTACATCAAGTAATTGTGGTGCAATTTTAATTAAATCAAATTCTTCTTAACAACTATATTAAACTAAGAAATCTAAAAGACAGAAAATAAAGTGCACTAAAATAAATCAACACGTCTCACACAAGAATGTAATCACTAAAAATGATGTAGTTGAGTGAATTAACTCACTTAATGGTATTGACTGTTTTTTCTGTTATAGTACTGTTGCTACAGCAATTATTACAACACGGGGCAAAATCCTAATGCATCCTCAGCTGTCACTTATTGAATTTTTTATATCTATATGCAACCTAACAATGACCAGTTGATAAATCATACAAGATATAGCGTTATGCGATCAAGGTTTCTAATTACCCTACAAGGTGAATCTCTATGTTTAGTTCATCATTAATTTTAAATTAAGCATAGCCTTATTCAAATTGAGTTAACCCAACTTGGGAAAACTAATGTAAAACCAAGCATTGCTCTGATATTTTCTACTAAAACAGGTCCTTTTGTGGCTCTCTCTTAACTTGTATCACTAAATGGGTGGTCAGCCGAAATAGTGAATAAAATTAAGCACTATCAAAATAAAATACTATAGCAATCATGCAGCAACATAATAATTTCAGTCAATAAACTATCAAGCTTATCATTCACTCAACCATAAATAGATGTAGTTCATGATTTGTATCAAAACAGAAAATAAAATCAATTTAGCCATCATATACATCATCATGAATCAAAGAAAACAAAGAGAATATAGATAGAGGCGAGTGATCCTTTTAGATTTCTTGATTTTTCTTCTTCACACATGCAACTTCTGATCAGCCCTTGAATTTCTCTTCTCTTTGCTGTTTTCTTTTTATTTTCTTGTGGTTGACGGCTCTCTCTTTTTTTTTTGTGTGCGCTTCCTTTTATAATTAAAAACTAAGGTAACTAGACGCCTAAGACACGCATCTTCCATATTTGGAAACTACAGATCGTAGATTTTTTTTTTAGATTCGAGCGAATTTTTCTTCTCTGTTATTCTAAGATTGCTAAAGCAATTGTGCTAAAACAATGCATTATTTTAAACTAGTTTCTACTTTTCTGCAACCAATTTCCTTTCTCATTTTTCTAAGCCCATTGCACAACATTTCTTCTTTGAATTTACACTTCCAATTGCCTACAATGTAAACACATAATCTAAGCACACACAATTTATCCCAAAATCATCTAATTTATTGCAAATAACTAAAAATAGATGACAATGCAAAATTAAGCTAAAATGCAACTAAAACACACCATTTACTCCCTAAGTAATCTTGATTTAAGTCCAAAAGTGCCATTGATAACTCTCATTTCATAGAGTTATCAACTACTAAGAGGTAAGTTTAAGAGTTGCTAGGTTTTTTCCTCAATATATTATGGCTATAACATTAAGGGTAAGGTCCTAAAATCTTATAATGATATCAAAAGGATTCTTTGCTAGTTACATCTTCTCCATTAGCGGTTGTAAGAGAATCGGGCACATTAAGTAACTTTGCCTAATCTCATTAATGAATGCCCACGTAATGCCTTAAGTGCATCTCAAGGAGGCCATTCATGCTTTTAGTCTATTTGTAGGTTTATGAGTGGAAGTTAGGTTAGTTCCCCACAACTCAAAGAGCTCTAAAATTGGGTCTCGATTGCTTATAATGCTTTTTAAAACCCTAAAACTTCACAACATGTTTGATGAATTACAATCAATAATGCGGTAATGAAAGTCGTATATTTCCTGTAGTAATAAATGATTACAATGTGCTATTGCATAAGACTAGGCAAAATTAGGTTTGGGTCGGTTTCAAATCAACTCAATTGGGTTTCAAGTTGGTCGAGTTGGATAAAAATTCATCTAAACTTAACTCGAACCTATAACATGATTTGATTCGATTTATCAAATCGGATCGAGTTTAAAAATTGGGTTGAGTTCGGATTGGATTTGGATTAGATTCTAGTCAATTCAGTTATTTGGGTTAGTTCAGGTTAGGTGAAATCAAATCAAATAAGATTCGGGCTAATTCGGGTCAACACAAAGTCTTAACTCAATAAAAATTAAAATTAACACAAAGTTTAAACTTAATAGTCTCTATCCAAAGCGCAATGTCAAAACATTAATCTTTAAAACACAAAGTCACAAAATTTAAACATAATTAAATAGTTTTCAAAACCTAAATCACAAAGTCCAAATCATTATAAAGTTAAAAAATAAATACTAAATAAACTTCCTTGACAACTCCACCACTTCTTGCAAGCACTTCGACAAGTTCTAACTTTAACTTCTTATACTCCAAGTTGAAGAATTGATCCCCTATCCAAAAGAATTGAGAAAATAATATACAATAACTACTTTCTTTAAGCCACATTGCAAATACAGGCACATTAAACACAAACACATAAGCCCAATTCATGTGTGTGTGTGTGTGTATATACACACACATATATACTTGATCAAGTATAAGAAAATTTATGTCAATCGTGTCTTATTTTATGGCATTTATCACCAAGTAAAGTTAATAATAATACCAGGCAATACTATTTCATCAACTTCAACATGTCTAACTAAAACAATTATAATATTACAATTATACTTAAAACTATAACAACTATTATTATATTTTAAATTTCAACCTAAATGTATAATATGAAATTATGAATAATAATGTTTATTAAGAATTACCTTTCAATATCTATAACACCCATGTTAGCACTTATGGTTTCCACTGTTGAAACTTGCAATCTTACAAATTCTTTAAAATGACAAAAAACAATTGAAATTAGTATGTAACTTAAGTGCACGTGGATGCTATTTGTAAAGTTATCATACATCTTAACTTTATAATGTACAAGAAAAATGTTACCTTCTTGCAGCTCTATATGAAACATTTGCTTTTTAGTATTTTCCTAAAGGATGTAGATAGGATTAGCAAAAAATTTAGATTGCAACCAATTTTTTATGCATATCAACACCTCAATCATAAAAGGGGTCAAAGAACTCTTATACTTATCAATTATGCAATGCCCAATGTTAAAGGCATACTTGGATGCCACTATGAAAACAAGAACAATGAGGGCATCTCTTGCAATTTCTCTAATATTTGATATTTTGATCTATTTATCTTCTATCAATGCAAAACATTGAGGTTAAGATTGTTCGGATCTTCAACTGGGTCACTTGAATACTATTTCACCTCAGATGCTATTTTCTTACCCTCATTCTAAACAGAGACTTTCTTAGCATATCCAAGAAAATGGCAAGTAACTTGGAAAGTGTCATCACGTTCACCAGTAGGAACCTCCACCAAACCAACCCTAACTGTAACATGTGGAGAAGAACTTGTACCACTATAGCTGCCATTAGAAATAATCTCACTATACATCGACGATATGGAACTAGAGGTTAATGTACTATATGCATTATAAAGCTCACTCAACAAATCTTTCTTTACTTTGGTCATTTTTTCAACCTTTGAACCATTATTGTCAAAAATGATCTAAAAAATATGTTTAGCGAAGTCCATTTTAGCTCGTGGATCAAGAATAGTGGCATAATCAACATTTTGTTTATCTTCCCCATGGACTCCCAATATTTATCAAATTTCTCTCTCATATTGTAAGCCATAGACACTACCCAATGATCTTTACTTGCTTTTAATGCAGTCAATGAACTCTCAATTAAGACAATAATATTATAATAAAGATTGGAAGTCACACTAAAAAAGGCAAAAAATAACAATTTGGCATTATAAGATACCTTTGAAAACTTCACAATTCTCAACACTCTCCCAATCCTCAAGTCCAGGTATTTTCTTTCTTGAGAAAGTATGCCTCATTCGGTTTATCAACTTCTACCATTTTATCAAATACAACTTGAAACTTCAAAGTAATCATTAACATTAAAAAGGTAGAATTCCACCTAATAGGACAATCCAAAATGGCAATTCCGTTTAGACCTTTCACCTATTCAACACATTGTTTAAATGTCTGTAGCCTCATGGTGGAGGATCTCACATACTTCAATGCATTCCGGATGGCAGCAACACTAGCTTGCAATCCATTCAACTACAAAAGCAATCAAATTTAAAATATGTGCACAACAATACACATGCTTATATTGTCCCACCAACACAAATGCATCATCATTCTTCCAAGCAAGCAATTGCATAGTGACACAATTAATAGTAACATCATTTCTAGTGGCATTATTAGCGGTTATTACAAACAACCTCTCTATCCTAATTCTATAAACAAGCTACAGTCTTTTTGCCGATCGTTTTCCTTCTATAATCTTTAATCACGTTAAAACTAATAATCCTCTTATTTAAACGCCAGTCACTATCAATAAAATGAGCAATGATCACCATGTAACTCATGTTTTGAATGGAAGTCCATACATTAGTTATGAGAGACACTTGTTGGTTGTTGCTACAAATCAAACTCTTCAACATTGTATTTTCTTTTAAAAATAAGTCTATAACGTGTCTACCAATAGTTTTTTTAGATAGCATATCGAATTGTAGAATAGTTATAGTGCAGAAATACCTAAAACCTTTGTTATCCATAAAACTAAGCAGCAACTCATCCATAATGATTATTTTGGTGACTGTCTTTCTACAAACATCTTGACTCCACCCTTTAACCAAAACCATATTACTTGCATTTCCTTTGCTACCCTCAGCTATCAAGTTTTGTTGGCTTCCATCTTGTTATTCCTAGAATGTCTTGTATGCACTATAGACCTTTATATGATTTCTCATGGTTGTAATCCCATCATGCCTTGAATGACATTGATATTGTTTACAATAATAGTTGCACTTGCATTTGTTTAGATTGTCCTCAAGTAAAGTGAAATGGTTCCACGTCTCAAATATTTTCTTTATTGGTGGTTTTTTCTGCTTTGCCTTTTCCTTTCCTTTTTGAGTTCTTTCCATTTGAGCACTTTGAACATCATTAGCACTTATCGAATTTGATCTTAAATGTCCAGTCATCTAAACATACAAACAAATAATTAATCATTAATTAAAAAATCAAAACACAAAAATATTATTAATATAATCTAATTAATATTACAAATCAATTCAAATATTTATTAACTTAATTTTATGAAACTTTTGAATTTGATATTTCTAATTTCCCATCATAATATTTCTATATGATTAGGATCTAGGTACATAACTATATATATAAATTCAAAACTATGCATATTCCATAAAGGAAAAGTAAGAAATTAATTAATTTGTAATATCCAATTATCCATTGGCCAAAATAATAGAATATTATTTGCATATCCATACCTTAATTTTTATTATAAACCCCTAAATTTTATACCCACATTACATGTATTTACTACTTAATGACTTAATATATCCTTATTGCTTATCATACAATTAATTGAATTAGTTAATGGAATATTATCTACCAACCACCTCATTTTTCAGACTTTTTAAAAAATACACATTTTTTTCATTTTTTGGCTGAATTCCAACTGAAATTATATTTTTTTTACACTTTTCCACTTCCATTTGTTGACCGTTAAGATTCTATTAGTTTTCTTAATAAAACGAAAATTTTGCCCCTAAATTAATATTGTAGGATAAAATTGTAATTTTATATTTGGAGGGCAAAACTGTTATTTTATTAAAAAAACTAACGGAATCTTAACGATCAACAAACGAAAGTAGAAAAATGAAAAAAAATGTAACTTCAGGTGGAATTTAGCCGAAAAATGAAAGAATTGTGTATTTTTGAAAAAGTCCGAAAAAAGAGGTAATCGATGAATAATTTCCCTTTGTTAATTTTTTGTTGAAGATGAAGCCACTGCACTACCATATGACATATATATTATAATAGAATATTTAATTTTAATTTTTAATCTACCTAAACTATTCATACAAAAAAAATCAATTATTAATAATTAACCAAAAAAATCAATGCACAGATCTTCTTTATTTATTATTAAAATTTAATACTATATAATTATATATTATTAACAATTACCAAATACCAATTAACATTTCACTTTCACATATAATATATAATATATATTTACCATTACTATCAAAGGCTCAAAGCTTCCGAAACTCTAAGTCAACAGTCAAAATTCAGGTTGTCGCTTGCTGGGTTCGAATAGAGCTTGAATTGGATTGGGTGGTGGTGGAGGATTGGATCTGTGGCAGTGGCGTAGCAGATTCAGTACTTGATAGTAGCAGATCAACAGATCGGGCTACAATCCCCACGAAGCAACATCGATTGGCATCGGCTCTCGGCAATTACTATGTTTGGTGGCTTGATGTAGCTTGCTCTGTGAACTTTGCGTGTGTGTTTGTGTTTCATTTATTTAAGGGTGGCCGTTGGTGTGGAGCATGCGGCTGTCGGCAATGGGCTGCAAGCGAGGGAAGTTGTGGGTGGGTGTGGATGTGTACATCACCTGTCAACAGTAGGCTGCTCAATGCTGCTTGATTGGCTACGTGTGCCGTGCGTTGTTGTTAATGTGTTATTGTGTCTATTTTTTATGGTTTGTGTGTATAGTGTGTGTGAGTACTTAGGATTAGGAATTTAGTTGTTTAGGTGTAGAACTTTAGATTTTAGTTTCAGTTTTTCATTTTCAATTTTGTAATTTCTGAGTTTTTTTTAATTTTTGTGTCAACTTGATCACGTTTTTAGATCGAATCAGATTTTATCCGATTAGGTTAGGTTGACACAGATGCATCTAATTAGGTTTTATTAACTATCCAATCCAATCCAATCCAAACTCGATATTTTTTAAATCGAGTCAGGTCAAATATTTTGCTCACCCTACGATTACACCCCTTGGACTTAAAGCTGGCAAAATTTGACAAAACCCGATTACCCTATACAAACACGACATGAATAAATGGGTATGGGTCGTCGAATTTAACACGATTATTAAATGGGTTGGGTATCGGGTCGACACAATTTTTTTCGTGTCGGATTAGGGTCATAGTTCTTGACCCATTTACACGATCAATGACACGATTATATTTTCTATTTTAAAATAATTTGTAAGTTTTTGTCATCAAAACTCAAATATTGAAATGATTTTCTCTTTTATTTTTATTGTTTGAAAGGATAAATATAAACACATTATTTTATTTACAAAATTTTATATACATTTATTGGTTCAATAGTATAAATGTGTAAAATATTAGTAGACATGTATATTTTATAATATCAATATATATATATATATATATATATATATATATATATAAAATTAAAAATTCAATAGTGTAAATGTATAATATTTTGGTAGATATGTATATTTTATAATATCGATAAAATATGTATGTATGTATGTATGACAGAGTGTAAATGTTTGATGTAAATTTTATTTAATATATAGATATTAAGCGGGTTATTGGGTAACCTGATTATTTTTTCGTGTCGGGTTTGGGTCTCAATATTTTGACACGATTATTAAATGAGTCGGGTTTAGGTCGACCTAAATTTGACACGACACGAAGCTGACACGACACGAACACGACCCGATGACCCATTTTGCCGCCTCTACTTGGACTTAGGCAAGATCGTTATGACGTCCATAGAGACACTTTGCTATGACCTTAATGCATTCAGCAAAGGCTCCAACAATTGTGTTGGGAATTGGTGGTCCATCTTATCTTGTTGATACACATTAGAAGTTGGCACATATGCCTTAATATCGTCCCATATGTGAGGCCAAAAATACAAAGCTTGAACTAAAGTCATGGCATGCTCGATTTCTAAGTGATTAGCCCACTTCAAGTTGTAAGACTCTTTTGACAACTTCATTCTGTAAATTTCCCTACTAAGGCAAGAATAATCAATCTCCTTTAGTAAAAAAAATGTCTTTTTCTTTACAAAAAAACCTTGAGTTTACTTTAAGAATATTTTCCCGACAAGTCTTTGGTTAAAGGATCTTGTTGGAGGCTTTCCTTGATGCATGAGATAAGGTTGAACTTTTGGATTGTTGCTAACCCACCTTTATGGTTTAGGGTGTCAGGTACAATGTTGGCTTTTCTTGATTCATATTCAAGTTAATAGTCGAACTCTACAAGGAAGTCTTTCCACCATACTTACTCTAGGTTTAATTTCTTTTAAGTTTAAAAGTAGCTTATGGTTATGTTGTTGATCATGCTCATGAAGTGTATGCAAAGTAAGTAATATTAGTGCACTTTTAAGCAATGGATGATGGTTGTCATCATTTTTCTTACATTGTGTGAGCTTCTAACTTTCAAAAGCTATTTAAGGGCCTTCTTGGATAAGCATTCCAACAATGGTAAACTTTAAGCTATTTGTTCAGACGTCAAATAACTTTGTGTAGTCTAAAAGAAATTGGATAGGTATTTTAGAAACTGCCTTCTTTAACCCTTTGAAAGCTTGTTGGCATTCTTCAGACTAATGCCATGTTCAGCTCTTCTTAAGGAAATCAATTAAAGGTGCCATCTTGGCTAAGTAGATTTTAATAAAACACTGATAGTAGTTTATTAATTCAAGGAATAATTGCAACTCAGGCATTTCGATATAAGATTCTCATACAAAGATGGCTTTCATATTAATATTCTCCATCATGAGCTTCTTGTTTGTAATCATATGGCTAAAGAACTCTAATTCTTATTGAGTAGATAAGCAATTCTCTTTCTTGATATAAAGTTCATTCTAGCAGAGCACTTGGAGGACTTATCTTAAGCGTTGGTCATATTCTTCGAGTGTGGAGCAATTTACCATGATTTGTTATTGAAGTACAGGACAATGAATCAGTCTAAGAATGGTTGGAGTAATTTGTTCACGAGGGTGCAGAGCACTATTAGTGTGTCGGTGAGATTGGATGGCGTAACTGAGAGCCCAAAAGATTCATACCTCGTCACACATGTAAGTAGAGCTTAGTAAAGTACTTTACCTTGCCAAGTTGATTGAAATAATCTGTTATCGAGGGAATAAAGTACTTATTCTTGATAATTATCTTATTGAGCATCTAGTAGTTAATTCACATTCAAATAGAGTGGTACTTCTTTTTTTGAAAAAGAACTGATGCATAGAATAAAGCTTTAGATTAGAGGATGCATTCAACATATAGTAAATTTGTTAGTTGTTTCTATAGTTCTTCGAGCTCTGGTAGCTCCATGTCGTAGGGCTCAAAGATCCATACCTTGTCACACATATAAGTTGAGCTTGGAAAAGTATTATGCCTTGCCAAGTTGGTCAAAAAAATTTACTATCAAGGGAATAAGATTCTATTCTCAATAATGATCTTATTTAGCATCCAATAGTTAATCCACATTCAAATAAAGTAATAGTTATTCTTTTGAAAAAGAGCTAGTGCACTAAATGGAGCCTTGGATTGGAAGATGCATTTAGCATATAGTAAATTTATTAGAGGTTTCTATAGTTCTTCGAGCTCAAGTGGCACCATGCTGTAGGACTTTAAGGCTAGAGTTTTGCCACCTTGCCCCTACTTGATTTGATTATCCACCTCTAGTCTAGGTCCTAGCTTCTTTCGAAGCTTAGGAGGCATCTTATCCTTAAACTTGTTGAGGACATATTGCATAGTTAGGGGCACTTGACTTATAAAGTTTTCAGACTCATGTCCCTCGTTGAGTTCTTATATAAGGACCAAGATGTTTGGATCCTTCTTGAAACCATTCTTGAATTGCATGGCTAAGAGTGTATTTTATTTGAGCTTGGCAAGCTCGGTAGGTACCATACATGCCTTACTTTCTTAAAAACTACTTAGGATGTTCGTAGCTAGTAATAGGAAGGTATAGACTTGGTTGAAGAACTCCACGCCTAAGACCATCTTGAAGTAGTCTATGGGAATAATAGAGAAATCAAGCTTTTTGCTCCATGTACTTAGTTTTACAAGTACGCCTTAAGTGTAAGGATGACAATTGTTACCACTTATTGCTGGTTGGTCATTACTAAATTTGTACCTGCAAAAAATTTAAATTACCAAACCTATTTGCAACTCAATATAGCTTTTAATTTTTTTTTCAAAAAACTAGCTTGTTATGAGTTTTAAAAATTACCAAATCCACTCACAACAGGCAATAGGTTTTTTGCAAGTTTCATTTAAAATCACAAGATATTAAAACAAAATACTTTCAATAACACATAAAAATTTAAATTATATCAGTAACCTAAAAAAATTTCCCATAAAATATTTAGTTCTAGATTTTAATGTAAATGATATTACAAGAGTTTCTTTACATGACTAGTGATAAAGAACCTAAAAAGAGTTTTCCTGGTGCCTTTTCTTAGGCTTCTTAAGAGGAGCTTCATGTACATTTACAGAGATATTTCCATAAAGTATCCTTATATATGAAGCATAATAAGAGCTAGTCATGTTTGCAATGAAGAAGCTTATAGGTAGCAATGAGCTTATTGGCAGTGATTGCCTCTTAAAAAGATGAGGACCGAGATAAAGAGTAAGGAAAGATGATCTTTTAGTAAAGAGGTTGTGGACATAGTTGGATGAGATTGTGAGAGCTCTAAGAATAGAAGAGATGAAGAGTTTTTAGAGAATGAAAGAGGTATAAGACTTGTGCTTTTGCAAAGAGTCAAGAGGAACTTGAAAAAGAAAAAGCCCAAAAGGGAAAGAAGATGAAGAATATTGAATCCTTCAACAAGCATTCAAGTTTGATTTATATAATAGGGTTGTGAACGCATCCTTAGGTCCCTTAAGACATATGGTAGAATCTGGTTGGATATAACCCTCTTTATGTAAGGGTATTTATGTATCTTCTGTTTGTAGTTCAAATATTTAGATTCCTTTGAATTTCTCTTGTACAATATATTGCGATTTTTTTTTATTAGAGGATTCTTTTTTACTCAAGCATTTGTAGTCCATTTTCAGATGGCAAAATCTAATCTTCCCTAACATTTGACAGGAAAGAAAACCGAAGTCTGGTATAAAAGATTAAAATCACGGTCCTAAGATTAATATATGACCAAGTAAATTTGGGAATTATTAATTTTAGGAAAATTATCCACCGACCACCTCTTTTTTTGATTTTTTTCAAAAATACACAATTCTTTCATTTTTTGGCTGAATTCCACCTGAAGTTACATTTTTTTCACTTTTTCACTTCCGTCTGTTGACCATTAAGATTCCGTTAGTTTTTTTTAATAAAATGACAGTTTTTTCCTCTAAATGTAAAATTACAATTTTATCCTACAGTATTAATTTGGGGGTCAAAATCATTATTTTGTTAAGAAAACTAACAGAATCTTAACGGTTAATAGACGGAAGTGGAAAAGTGTAAAAAAATGTAACTTCAAGTAGAATTTAGCCAAAAAATAAAAGAATTGTGTATTTTTAAAAAAGTCTGAAAAAAGAGGTGGTCGATAGATAATATCCCTTAATTTTGTTATATGTATGTATGTGTTTGTTTGTGTGTAGCAATAATTCTTAGGCACGGATGCTTAAATGCAACTTTTCGGTGTAAAAGGAAATTCATACAAAATCTACATTTAGGCATTCATACCTGAGAAGCTTTGTGAAACAGCCAATTTGTTAGAATTTGTCAAAACCTTATGTAAAAGCCATTATTGATTGGTTCACTACTAAAAAAATGGGTTTTATTGACACCCATTTAGTGTCAGTAATAACTTTTACTAACACTTGTTAATTGTGTCAGTAATGCTCCCGCTAGAACACAGTGACACTAATTTTTTGTGTCAGTAATTTTGGTGTCAGTAATTAATATTACTATAGTTTCATTAAAATAATGACACCATGGCCTTAGTACTTAACGATACTATTTTATGTGTTAGTAATCCGTGTCACTATAGTATCACCAAAATAATGATACTATTTACATGTCAATATTTAAAATTGAGTCATTATTTAGTGATATTATGTTGCTTTTGGTTGGTAGTATATTTTTATTTTAATTGTATTTTTCCTGTTTGTTTTACAATTAAAAGAAAACGCAAAATATATTAAATATACTAAATCTCCCAACATAATTCACATAATAAATATCCTAAATACATCACTTAAATTTACATAATTCAACTACAACATAGTTTGAAAAAGAAAAAAATAACTATCAAATTAAGTTTTCGACAAGTTTTAAGTAACAAAGTACTAAATTAAGTTTCAGTAAAATTAACCAACAAGAATAAGACAAGAATGTCACTGAATATCCATATGTGGCTTCATTTTTTTCCCACCTGCAAGCACATAAAATCAATTAGAACACCACAAAAAATAAATCTTGGATATTTGGAAGTAAAATTGGTCATAAATTACTCATATGTTACCTAGCAATTGTAGGTTATAATTAATTTGGCAACATATGTAGCCCATTGATCACGAAGTTGCGAGAGCTCTTTCATGGAGTACTCATCAATTCCCTTGAACTTTAATTTCAAAACAACAGGTTATTCACCAAAAATTAAATTGTAAACTACTTAATTATCATTTATTTAAATATATCCATGTGATAACAATTCAAACACTTTATGCACTTGAAATGAACTGCAACAATGTTGCTCTTCCATCCAAAATTGTACAGGCAAACATTGAATTGAAAATCTTGAAAACCATGCTAATAAGAAAAATATTTCAACGAGTGTTGATCTACATTACCATATAGTGATGTTTGAAGACAAAGCAACTTGTGAACACCAACATTAACCACTTTAATGCAAATATGGATGTAGATACAAAACCTTAATAGGTATATCTTCGTCAAAATGAAGTACAAGCAACAATATTGTAACATGTTGCCACTAATAACAACTTTGCGATTAACATGTTAAAACATAAGTGAGTGATGAGCAGTAGAAGACGGACAGGTAAAAGTAGATATTTAGAAGGTTTATAATTAACCACTTATAATAATAATTTTGAAAAAATCCTAAAATTGAAACAAAAGAAACTTTGAGAGCAAAACAGGAGATGAACAAGTGAGATGGACCTTATGGCTTGTTATTAAGTCCAACTAATTTATAAGTGAAGTAACTAATAAAAATTAAGACTTAAAATAAAAAATGTCTTCATATTGTTTAATCATCACATTTTTTTTTTAATGTTTAAAGCATATTTAGAGAGAGAGTGCTCAATTTTACAACCTCCTTATGAATTAAAATTTATCCAAACAAAAGAAAAAAAACACCAAGCTAAAGTTTTAATTAAAAAAATAGTGATACTGTGTTTAAACTATGTTGCCTGAGTGGAGTTAGAGACTGCAAACACTAGTTTTACTAATAAAGATTACCTTCAGTTCCATCTAATTTTATTATTTTACTAAAACCAATGCAACCAACTACAAGCTAACCTTCAACTATAATCTTGTAATGTTCCATTTCACATTATAAAGTCTCTAGTTCTCTTGTTACATGGCAAAAACTATAACAAAAATTATAAAATTACAATGATCACATTCAATTTATTCCTAAAGAACTCATTTTGCCAACTGTAACACAACATTGACCAAAATAAAGAGCCCTATAAAAACAATAATATAGAGAGAATAATGATGATGAATAATGCAACAGAAATTCCAATTACTTCCCAAACCTTAATACCAAAAATAGCTTTCTTGGATAATTTAGCATTAAGATGGTTGGCCATACTTCTCTATTTCCAAATGTCCACAATCTACATAATTTCATAAGAGAAAAAAATCAAAATGCAAATTCATCAATGCACCATCTAACACTAAGGTTGATACTAATATTATTATAAGTCAAAACTCCCTAGTCTAAAGTTTTTCCTATATGTACTCATAAATTTTCCACAGAGAAGTCAGAAGCATAAACATATCAATTTCCAAATAAACAGATCATGCAACAAAATGAAACTACACATACATCAACTCAAAAAGGGCTTAAAGAACAACCACCACGAAAATAAAGCAAATTGTTCCGACACTTACCTTCAAAGTTCAGATCTTTGCAACTCTTTCAACACAGCCACCTAGATCTCACACGAAAAAAATCACCCATGTGTAAGAGCAAGAAAACAAAACCAAAACGAAAGCTAGTTGATAAAGATAGAAAATTCAAACTATATAGCCAAAAAGACTTGATTTTCTGATATAGGTTGTGAGTGAAAAGGCAAATGTGAGTCTTAAATCTAAGCTGTGAAAGCGCTTTCTTGCACCAAAGGCCACAATGAAAGGCTTGTGACTGTGTTGTTTTTGTACCAAAGAGTAAATGGGCATATGGAAGTATTGAAAATACGTTTTTTCTTTTTTTGTTGATGACAGTAAAAGAAATCAGACTTTGGCACATGGGAGTCAACAGCAGTGGCTAGTCGACTTTGGTGAATGAGAGTCGATGGCAGTGGCTACTTGAGTGACGGCAGTGACAGGAGAGGTTTTGGATGTGTCGGCGGCGTGGTAGATTTAGGGATTTGGTAAGTTTTGATTCACTTGGATGAAATGGGGTAAAGACCTCAATTAGGGATTTTGCTTTCTAATTTTTTTTTTAATCTTTTAATATAATACTTATGTTTTAATTCTATAAGTATGGGGTTTGCGTATCAAACATAAGCATTTTAAATTTTAGAAGTCTTAGGTTCGAGTTTTAAATTTTATAAATTTAAATGAGTTTGTTTAACTTATGATATTTTAGTGTCAGTAATTTTTTATATTTAATTTACTGACACAATAATATTAATAATTTATGATACCTGATTGTTAAAAGCAGAAAATAATATATTTATATATAATTATTGATACTTTTTATAAAGTGTCAGATAATTAAGTGTCAATAAAAATCATTTTGGTAGCAGTGGTTCAAGAACAAAATGGTCAATAAAAGTTTCCGGATAATTGAACGGATATCATTTTTTAATTTCAAAGTATTGAGAACCTTAGAATAGGTGATAACCAGGTTTAGGTATGACTGAAGATATACGTGGATTAAATATTGGAACTCGGTATGGTGTAGTGTACGGTGTCATAGTGCAGACTGTTGACTTTCGGTTGGCTATACACGAATTGGCCCCCAAGGACGAGCTCACATAGAAATGACCACGCAAAATCACAAGCTCAACGGGAAGGGATCCAGACCCTTTTTAATGGAGGATCTGCATACTTTAGACCATTTAATCCCTCTCATCCGCGCACTGATATGCTGCCACATTACCACATCTTTGACCCGCATTGATCAGCTTCCTAGACCATCAGATTCGGCTTGTTCTAACGTAACTTATAAAGGCTTTTGTTTCGCTAGGTCAACAAATTTTCAACATTTGAATTTCACTGAATTTGAAGGCTCAGATTCCTTCTGGTTTCGATGAGAAAATAAGCCAAAGAAACAGCAAGAGAGAGAAAGACGATGATTGGAGGCTTGGGCAATTTATTTTGGGGAATAATTTAGTGATTTTTTTAATATTGTTATTTACCTATAATTTATTTTTAATCCCTAGATTTTAGAGATTTTTTTTTCAAGGGCCAGAGGCTATAGTTTAGATTGGGATTTTTTAGTCAATGCTTACAAGTTTTATTTTTAGATGCCAAGAATCCATTAAACCTCAATTTTATTCTCTCATTTTTTAGCTTGGCCAAGCTCATAGATGTGGTTTCTTTAGCTTGGCCAAGCTCATTGATGTGGTTTCTTTAAACTTGGTCTTGTTAATTTTGAGACTATATTTCCACACCCATCTTACTTTTTTACCCTGATTTCATGAGGAGATTTTTTATCTCATGTGGAGATTTTGATGCTTGATTCATGCAGTGGAAAATTTGTGAGGACCATGAAGGTTGAAGTAATAGGATTTAGATGCGAGATATTTACAGCTGCGATGCTTTGTTAAGTGTTCTTAATCTATTGTAGGCTAACATTATTTTATAGTAAATTGTTAAGTTTACATGTGGACGTAATCACGTGAGGAGATTTTCATCTTAGATTGTGATGATCAAAGGTTTCCTCGTAAACTTCTTCGTGCATGGATGTTTGTGCATTTTACATATTTATTTTCATTTCTATAGTTTGATTTTTATATAATTTATTTAATTCGTGGTGGAATTTGAGATTTGACATATTTGATATTATTGGAAGTGCTTATATTGAATATATATCGAGATGAAGTTGTTGGAAATTGTTGCTTTGGATATATTAGGAGTGTTTATATATTTTATTGTAATTATTACTTGCTCGCATTTGAGTGTGCCAGTCTAGAGAGTTTTGTTTTTTATTATTTTTGAGAAGTTTTCACTACATATTTTAAAACTAGCTGCTCCTTTGGTTGGCAGATTTATTTCCAGCAATACATGACGTACAAATAAACTTAACACATAATTGAATGGCTTGAGGGTGTAATTTATTGACACCATAATCTAACATTCTCCACAATGGGGTTCAAAGCCTTGACTTCAAAGGATCTGGTAAATTGGATCTAGGAGGCAGTTGCAGGGGTTCCCACCAATCATCATCAACAATATTGAAATGCTGATCTTTGGTGACTAGCTGTAGCTTCGAAGGCTGCCACTGATTGAAAAAGACAACACAAACTAGAATTATTTCAAGAGAGGTCAAATAAAAAATCTTAAACCAATTGTTGACAATAGCTAAGATAAATATGCGGTTAGGATATTTTTTGAGATTGCGAATTGCAAGGACAAAACAATTTTAACTATTGTCTTGCTTATTTAACTATTATTTCTTGTAATTGAAGAACGCATCAAAAGTGTCATATATAGTTCTTTTCAAGAAGACATTGATTGATGGTAAGAATTGTGAAAACGAAAATTTCCGTAACCACGTACCTTGGGTCTTTTGTCCGAGTCTCATATCATTGCTGTTACACTCTGCAAAAACGCAAATATATATACATGAGACCATTAAGGTGAAGATAATATATAAATGCATGTGTGCGTGCGTGTGTGTTTTAATTTGCATGTATGTACAAGGTATATATAATTTTTTTTCCCTCAAAGGTGTGCTCTAATGTACAGATATAACCCATGATTGTTGCAAAGACTTAAATATACAAAGACTCCATTATGTTAGTGTTTTCCTATTTATATTGTATTACTTACTTGCCTAATTGCTTAAATAAAGAAGGAATGAGAAATTAAGGCAAATCACACTTCTCTAAACCTGTTAGGATGAGAGGAATTTAAAATAGAAACTCAAAGATAGACAATGCTAGAAATATTCGTTGTGCAGAAGTGATTGAATATTATTGAATGATAACCAACAATTATAAGGAGCCGTGCATAAGCACAACTAATAACCCCACTTCTCCTAAAAATAGGAAAGACTCGAATACATCGAATTGAAGACTTCCTAAACACAAGGAACCACTTTCAATAATATTATTGACTTGGATTAAACTAATCGCCAAAGACTAAGATTAACCACACACTATTTCTACATTAATGTTAACATTCCTCCTTAATGTAGAAATCTAACAACTCCAAAATCATCCCTGAAACTAAGGAATTTCTCGTAAGATAGAGGTTTTGTAAATATACCAGCTGACTACTCATCAATACAACAATAGGACATCTTGATGCTTTCATTTTCCACCAACTCTCTGATGAAGTGATGCCTTATCTCTATGTATCTTGAGTGGCAATGAAACACATAGTTTCTAGTCATTGCAATTATGGATTGATTATCACAATAACTAGTTGTTGCCTTTCTTTGATTTTCTTCATGTCATATAAAATTCTACTTTAACTAAATTAATTGACGATGCCGAAGTTGCTGCCATAACTAGCGATGGCAATGGGGCAGATATGGGTTGGATCTGCTTTGCTTCATATCTAGATCCATAATAAAAATTGAGATCCATATCTGCTCCAGATCCTTCATAGACCCATGTTTTTCGCTCCATATCCGGATCCAAAAAATAAATAAATATCTATATCTGCTCCAAATCTGGAAAAAAATATTAAAATCCAAATCTACTACAGACCCGTCATGAATTTTAAAACTCAATAATAAAATCGTAATAATTTTTAAGAATGAAAATTAAAGACTAAAATGTATTAATAATAATTAAATTATATAAGTTGTCTCAAAAATCTAATAAATATTGTATCTTATGCTTTTACATCAAAACAAGTAAATAAGAAAGATAATAAAACATCCATCAAAAGTAATTGCAGGAGTAAGATCAATCTAATATTCTACTGTCTCCATCATCTTGATATCACGACACAACCATCATCATTCCTACAACATTAGATAATGATATATAAGTTAAATATGATTTATATTTAGTGCTTTATTATTTTTACTATGACTATATTTAACTAAATATATGAATGGCATAGTTAATTTTACCTCATCCATGTCCACATCTTCTGAATACGTCAATCTAGTATGTGTTGAAGCACATGAATTTGATTCTGAGCACAAAAATTAAATAAAAAATTAATTAATTAGAAAAGATAATTAATAGAAAATAAAGAATTCAATTATAAAAATTCGTACCAGCATCTTCAACCAACAACCAATCTTGACAACACATTAAAGCCTCTAATGTATTTGGACGGAGTCTATTGCGATGTGGTGTCACAAATCTACCACTAGTACTAAATGCAGACTCAGATGCAACTGTGGATACAGGAATAGCCAAAATATCTCTAGCAACATTGCACAAAGTAGGATATTTAGATCCATTCACCTTCCACCACCCCAATATGTCAAAGGCATCAATTCGAGGCAGGACAGATTCCTCCAAATAATAGTCGAGCTCAGACTTCACATGGTCAATATTAGTACTTTGATTAACAAATGTTTCAAAACTAGCTCGACGTTGTTCCCTTCCTAAATGAAATGCTTCCATTGGAGATTGAGTAACTAAAGGCTCATCAGATTGATAAACATGTCCGCATGATTTTGACTTCAACTGATATTCTTTCACTAAATCGTAACAATATTTACGGACACTCCCAATTCTATGTTCACAATCAACTCCATAAAGCATAGGAAAATAGTATTCTACTAGTTTCATCTTATATCTAGGGTCCAAAATAGTTGCCACTGCCATCAACTCATTAACCACACTCCAATATTTGTCATATTTTTCTAACATTTTCTTTGACATTATCCTTATTTTATCATTGTTAGAACCTAGCCACTCAGAAATAGATATCCTAATCTCACAAATATAATAAAAATACAAATTCATTGTAGGATATTTCGTGCCAGAAAATAGCTTTGTAACTTCATCAATTAATTCAAGCCTACAACAAATTTCTTTTGCAAACTCCCAATCTTCTTCACTAGGCAATGATTTATATTGCGGTTCTCGTGGTTTTAAACGAGAAAAGACATCTTTATAAACTAAAGCAGTGTCAAGCATGTAATAGGTAGAGTTCCACCTTGTTTTGTAATCAAGAATCAATTGCTTGGTGCTTGAAATTTTTAATTCACGAATAGCCTTTATAAATTTTTCATGCCTTTTGGGTGTCATTTTCCAATAAGAAACACTATTATGAATTCTCTCAATACTTTCGCTAATGACATCTAGCCCATCCTTCACTATCAAATTCAAGATGTGTGCACAACAACGCATATGGAACAACCTCCCATTTAATAACAATGAATTAGAAAGTTTGTCTAAAAGGATGTCAACCATAGCATCATTAGTAGTGGCATTATCAACTGTTAAAGAACACAATTTTCCATCAATATTCCAATCCAATAAGCACTCCATTAAATTATCAGAAAGTACCTCAGCAGTGTGTGGACACATCACATGTATAAACCTAAATAAAAATGACAAACAATATAACAAAAATATTATTATATGAATTGAGTGTTTATTAACCATAATGAAAAGGAAACGACAAAGATGCAAATAAATAATACAATAGAAAGTACCTTATAAGGCGACTTTGCAACCTCCAAGAATTATCTATAAAATGTGTGGTGATAACCATGTAACCCATATTCTGATTAGAAGTCCATAAATCAGTAGTAATAGAAATTCTACTTTCATTGCTCGCTAAAAAATTCATTATTTTAGACTTTTCATACTCATATCGCTTGAAGATATCTTTCTTCAGCGTATTAAAATAACCTTAAACATGGGTTGTAAAGAACCAACAAACTTCCTGAATGCACAATGTTCAACCATGCTAAGAGGGTATTCATGCTTGATAATCATATTTGCAAGCTCTCTTCTTGAAGTGTCGTGATCAAAAGAAAATGCCCCAACTTGGACTTTCCCTTTACTTACAGTAGCATTCAACATAGCATTCTTGATTGCTGGTTGTTTACGTCGTGGGCATCTAAGTAAGTGCTTGTGTAAATGGTTCGTTCCACCTCCTGCAACTAACTTTCCATTGCATTGGTTACAGACAGCTTTCAACTGTCCATTAATCTTTTGCCTCGTAAAATGATTCCATACAATAGACTTCAATTTCTTACTAACAACAGCAGTTTCATCTCTAGGAATTGGTGAAGTTGAATTCAACTCTATCCTATTTGATGGTTCAATTACTTCAACAGCGTCATGCCCATTATCATCATCATCATTTTCTGACTGTGGTAAATTGGGACTGAAATCCATATTCTTAAATGAAGAAATAACCAAAAACATTAAGCATCTATGTCATTGAAAAAAATTATTGTTATGCATCAATATGAGACAAGTAAATAAATACAATTATTTTTCAATGAATATATAAAATTAGGAGCATAAATTAAATAAATAATTGAAATCTTCTCATTTAATCTTCATTCACACCGATCCTTTATTAATGAAATCAACTGTTAAAATTGAAAATATATTCAAATCAAAGCTACCGATCTTTTATCAATGAAATCAACTGTCAAATTTGAAAATATATTCAAATAAAAGCTAACCCACATGTATCTAATATTGGTTAACAATCAAAATCAAGTAAGGATAATGGAAAACTTATATGTAATTTGACGATTGCCATATTCCTAATTTAATATTATTTAATTAAATTATGGTAGATAGCCATCACTAATTAGAGATTACACAACATGAACAAAAATATGAGAAAAAAATAGAAAAAAAATCAAGTCTAAATACTTACTTGACAATTAAAGGACTGATTCAAGCATTCAAATGGAGTAAAGAAGCGAGAAGAGACTGAAGAGAGAAAGAGGCTGACGCTGAATTTTTTTTTTCAAGCAAGGCTGGCGTTGAATTGAAGTAAAGAATGAATAATTAAAAGAAATTAGGGCAAATTGAAGTGCTGAATTAAAAAAGAAAAATAAGACGTTCCTTTTCCTTTAATAGTTTAATTGCTTTCGTAAGCCTCTTTTCAAAGACAATTTAGAAAGTCAACTTTGAGACATAATGCACTAGTGCACGAGAGAAATAGCCTGATTTGTCACAAAATATTTGACTAATATAATAAAATAAATTAATTGGCATTATTACTTGGCTTGAAATTCAAATATTATATGTACATGCTTTAAGGCTAGGTAACTTTAATTATTTTTATCTTATTATTATTTAAATTTATAAAATTAATATTTAAGTTTTAGGAATTTTAAATATATGGTAAATACCACTAATATGCTATGAATGAAATTTATTATCATTTATAATTAAACAATTGTTGAGAAATTTTAAAATAAAATAAAATAAAATAATAGGTGGATATGAATATGGATCTAGATATTAAGATAGATCTAGATGCTGCTCCAAATCCATCTTAGATCCAAGACACATCAATATCAAATCAATCCAAATCCATTTGAAACCAACCCAAATCCGATCCGATTAGATTTGGATTAGGTGGATCTTGGGTCGATTTGCCCCGTTGCCTTTATAATGAATCAAAGTTATAAAGGCAACGGGCAAATTCGACCCAAGATCCACCTAATCCAAATCTAATCGGATCGGATTTGGGTTGGTTTCAAATGGATTTGATTGATTTGATATTGATGTGGATCTAAGATGGATTTGGAGTGATCTAGATCTATCTTAATATCTAGATCCATATTCATATCCACCTATTATTTTATTTTATTTTATTTTAAAAATTTCTCAACAATTGTTTAATTATAAATGATAATAAATTTCATTCATAGCATATTAGTGGTATTTACCATATATTTAAAATTCCTAAAACTTAAATATTAATTTTATAAATTTAAATAATAATAAGATAAAAATAATTAAAGTTACCTAGCCTTAAAGCATGTACATATAATATTTGAATTTCAAGCCAAGTAATAATGCCAATTAATTTATTTTATTATATTAGTCAAATATTTTGTGACAAATCAGGCTATTTCTCTCGTGCACTAGTGCATTATGTCTCAAAGTTGACTTTCTAAATTGTCTTTGAAAAGAGGCTTACGAAAGCAATTAAACTATTAAAGGAAAAGGAACGTCTTATTTTTCTTTTTTAATTCAGCACTTCAATTTGCCCTAATTTCTTTTAATTATTCATTCTTTACTTCAATTCAACGCCAGCCTTGCTTGAAAAAAAAAATTCAGCGTCAGCCTCTTTCTCTCTTCGCCTCTTCTCGCTTTTTACTCCATTTGAATGCTTGAATCAGTCCTTTAATTGTCAAGTAAGTATTTAGACTTGATTTTTTTTCTATTTTTTTCTCATATTTTTGTTCATGTTGTGTAATCTCTAATTAGTGATGGCTATCTACCATAATTTAATTAAATAATATTAAATTAGGAATATGGCAATCGTCAAATTACATATAAGTTTTCCATTATCCTTACTTGATTTTGATTGTTAACCAATATTAGATACATGTGGGTTAGCTTTTATTTGAATATATTTTCAAATTTGACAGTTGATTTCATTGATAAAAGATCGGTAGCTTTGATTTGAATATATTTTCAATTTTAACAGTTGATTTCATTAATAAAGGATCGGTGTGAATGAAGATTAAATGAGAAGATTTCAATTATTTATTTAATTTATGCTCCTAATTTTATATATTCATTGAAAAATAATTGTATTTATTTACTTGTCTCATATTGATGCATAACAATAATTTTTTTCAATGACATAGATGCTTAATGTTTTTGGTTATTTCTTCATTTAAGAATATGGATTTCAGTCCCAATTTACCACAGTCAGAAAATGATGATGATGATAATGGGCATGACGCTGTTGAAGTAATTGAACCATCAAATAGGATAGAGTTGAATTCAACTTCACCAATTCCTAGCGATGAAAACTGCTGTGTTAGTAAGAAATTGAAGTCTATTGTATGGAAATCATTTTACGAGGCAAAAGATTAATGGACAGTTGAAAGTCAAGTTTGTAACCAATGCAATGGAAAGTTAGTTGCAGGAGGTGGAACGAACCATTTACACAAGCACTTACTTAGATGCCCACGACGTAAACAACCAGCAATCAAGAATGCTATGTTGAATGCTACTGTAAGTAAAGGGAAAGTCCAAGTCAGCATTTTCTTTTGATCACGACACTTCGAGAAGAGAGCTTGCAAATATGATTATCAAGCATGAATACCCTCTTAGCATGGTTGAACATTGTGCATTCAGGAAGTTTGTTGGTTCTTTACAACCCATGTTTAAGGTTATTTCTCGGAATACGCTGAAGAAAGATATCTTCAAGCGATATGAGTATGAAAAGTCTAAAATAATGAATTTTTAGCGAGCAATGAAAGTAGAATTTCTATTACTACTGATTTATGGACTTCTAATCGTAATATGGGTTACATGGTTATCACCACACATTTTATAGATAATTCTTGAGGTTGCAAAGTCGCCTTTATAAGGTACTTTCTATTGTATTATTTATTTGCATCTTTGTCGCTTTCCTTTTCATTATGGTTAATAAACACTCAATTCATATAATAATATTTTTGTTATATTGTTTGTCATTTTTATTTAGGTTTATACATGTGATGTGTCCACACACCGCCGAGGTACTTTCGATAATTTAATGGAGTGCTTATTGATTGGAATATTGATGGAAAATTGTGTTCTTTAACAGATTGATAATGCCACTACTAATGATGCTATGGTTGACATCCTTTTAGACAAACTTTCTAATTCATTGTTATTAAATGGGAGGTTGTTCCATATGCGTTGTTGTGCACACATCTTGAATTTGATAGTGAAGGATGGGCTAGATGTCATTAGCGAAAGTATTGAGAGAATTCATAATAGTGTTTCTTATTGGAAAATGACACCCAAAAGGCATGAAAAATTTATAAAGGCTATTCGTGAATTAAAAATTTCAAGCACCAAGCAATTGATTCTTGATTACAAAACAAGGTGGAACTCTACCTATTACATGCTTGACACTGCTTTAGTTTATAAAGATGTCTTTTCTCGTTTAAAACCACGAGAACCGCAATATAAATCATTGCCTAGTGAAGAAGATTGGGAGTTTGCAAAAGAAATTTGTTGTAGGCTTGAATTAATTGATGAAGTTACAAAGCTATTTTCTGGCACGAAATATCCTACAATGAATTTGTATTTTTATTATATTTGTGAGATTAGGATATCTATTTCTGAGTGGCTAGGTTCTAACAATGATAAAATAAGGATAATGTCAAAGAAAATGTTAGAAAAATATGACAAATATTGGAGTGTGGTTAATGAGTTGATGGCAGTGGCAACTATTTTGGACCCTAGATATAAGATGAAACTAGTAGAATACTATTTTCCTATGCTTTATGGAGTTGATTGTGAACATAGAATTGGGAGTGTCCGTAAATATTGTTACGATTTAGTGAAAGAATATCAGTTGAAGTCAAAATCATGCGGACATGTTTATCAATCTGATGAGCCTTTAGTTACTCAATCTCCAATGGAAGCATTTCATTTAGGAAGGGAACAACGTCGAGCTAGTTTTCAAACATTTGTTAATTAAAGTACTAATATTGACCATGTGAAGTCTGAGCTCGACTATTATTTGGAGGAATCATCCCGCCTCGAATTGATGCCTTTGACATATTGGGGTGGTGGAAGGTGAATGGATCTAAATATCCTACTTTGTGCAATGTTGCTAGAGATATTTTGGCTATTCCTCGTATCCACGCTTGCATCCGAGTCCGCATTTAGTACTAGTGGTAGATTTGTGACACCACATCGCAATAGACTCCGTCCAAATACATTAGAGGCTTTAATGTGTTGTCAAGATTGGTTGTTGGTTGAAGATGCTTTACGAATTTTTATAATTGAATTCTTTATTTTCTATTAATTATCTTTTCTAATTAATTAATTTTTTATTTAATTTTTATGCTCGAATCAAATTCATGTGCTTCAACACATACTAGATTGACGTATTCGAAGATGTGGACATGGATGAGGTAAAATTAACTATGCCATTCATATATTTAGTTAAATATAGTCATAGTAAAAATAATAAAGCACTAAATATAAATCATATTTAACTTATATATCATTATCTAATGTTGTAGGAATGATGATGGTTGTGTCGTGATATCAAGATGATGGAGACAGTAGAATATTAGATTGATCTTACTCCTGCAATTACTTTTGATGGATGTTTTATTATCTTTCTTATTTACTTGTTTTGATGTAAAAGCATAAGATACAATATTTATTAGATTTTTGAGACAACTTATATAATTTAATTATTATTAATACATTTTAGTCTTTAATTTTCATTCTTAAAAATTATTACGATTTTATTATTGAGTTTTAAAATTCATGACGGGTCTGTAGTAGATTTGGATTTTAATATTTTTTTCCAGATTTGGAGCAGATATAGATATTTATTTATTTTTTGGATCTGGATATGGAGCGAAAAACATGGGTCTATGAAGGATCTGGAGCAGATATGGATCTCAATTTTTATTATGGATCTAGATATGAAGCAAAGCAGATCCAACCCATATCTGCCCCATTGCCATCGCTATAAACCTATGCATCTACTAAAGTAATAAATTTAAGTTGTTATGAAGAGAAGCAACCTGCATGGGTCCGTAAACATCGGCTTGCACGATCTCCATGGTTTTAGTAGCTCTCCTTGCCATCTCTTTTGGAAAACAATTTTGGTGTTGCTTCCCATATACACAGCTTTCACATATTTCTGCCACATGTTTTTGTAACGGCAATCCATCCACCAAATTGAGTTTAGACAAAACCTCCAAGCTTCTTTAAAGAGGTGAGGCGCAGTGGAAGCGAAAATTAGTTGGGTAGGGAACACTAGATATCGTTCTAGTATTGGATCAAGCCAACACGATTAGTTTACACTCTAATGGAAGCGTTTCTAACCAAACGACTCAATGAGATTTTTAATAATGTGTAATGTGAGATTAGATGACGCTCTAAACCAAACGACTCTACAAGAGAGATTTTGATAGATAATCCTAAAAGAAATTATAAAAGAGGATTTTATTGAATAATTGAATTTGAAGTTCTGAAAATAATTACAAGACCTTTCTATTTATAATAGAGGAAACTCATTTTCCTAAGTTAACTTAAAAATGGGAAACTAGATCACAATTATAATGGAAATAAAAGATACTTTCTTAAGTTAACCTAAAAAAAGAAACTAAATCACAATTATATTAGAAATAAAAGATACTTTTCTAAGTTAACTAAATTTCATTCCTTAATTGACTCTAATTAAAATAGAAAGTCATAAAATAATAAATATTCTACAATCTTAAGATTTCCAAAATAACATCGTACGTCATTCTTAATTCAAATGCCCACGTCTATGGTGCCACAGCCAATTTTCTTCAAGCAAAGAAGCTTTGAATGCATGCATCTCCGAATCAAGACTGAGTGGAAAAATTTTATTTTCATCCATCGGAACTTTCAGTAGCGTCTTCTAGTACTGTCTTGGAACACAAAATAAGCCTTATCTTAAAAAACAACTCAATATCCCTCTAACAGAAATTAATCCACACTCAATAAATTTGTATCTAGTTCAGACACATACATACATTTTCAATGCAACCCATTCCACATGATTTTACCTCAACAGTGCATTTACCATCTGCTTGTAAAATTGTTTCATCACCTATTTTCGCTTGGATGCTCACAGATTGATCCAAGCTAATAAAAGCCTCCAAGTTTTCTGATATATGATTGCTCCAACCACTATGCATCGTATGCACATTCTTTAGTAGAATAACAAGCAAAAAATAGTTTTCATCTTTTTTATCCATTTTTTTAAAGAAAAATTTCCATGTTATTCTTTCAGTCTACAAAATTTGCCGCTATGACCAAGTTTCTTATAGGAAAATATCAGGGCTTACGCTATTTATCTGCTCACTAGCCTTACTCTACTTCAAACTACGATGATCACCATCTTTACTATTTTTTTCACCGTTTTTACTGTAAGAAAAATACTCTTAAAACCTTTTCTTGCCAGACTCCTAAGCCTGTTTTTACCTTTGCATCTATTCTTCATGAGACAAAAGTGAACCAAGCAACTCACCAACAGTCAACACTTTTAAATCCTTGGATTCCTCAACTGCTGCCACTACACGATAAAATTTCTTGGGAAAAATTCTCAAAACCTTTAAATAATTTTTTCATCAGTTAAAGTCTCAACAAATTTACGAACTTGGTTTACAACCTCCATCAAATTATAGAAATAAATATTTGATGTCTCAGTATTATTCATCAAAGAAGTTTCAAACTTTCAACAAAGAGTTTGAAGTTTGACAGTAGCTACCTCCGCATTACCTTGATAACTATTTTTTAGTGCATCCTAAGCTTTCTTTAACTTAGTTGCTTTATGGGAAAAATAACTTCAACTGCAGCTTGCTGGATGGAGAACATAGCTTTGGCATCTTTCTTCCATAAGTCCTTAAGTGCCTAGGTTGAAACATCTTCTCTTGTGTAACCCTTATCCGCCAGCTCCTGTAAATCTTGAGAGATAAACAAATTTGCATTTTCGTACTTCAGACATCATAAGCAATGCCTTAAAAGAGTGGAAGAATAGTTGTAACATAACAAGATTGTTATTGTTGGCCATTGGTGGAACTAAGCTTTAATACCAGATGTTGAAATAAAGAAGGAAAAGTCACTAAGGTAACTGATGCTTCTCTGCACCTGTTAGGATGAAAGGGATTCAAAATAGACATTGATAACTTAGAAGATAGATCATGCCAAGAATATTGGCCATGTAGAAGTGGTTGAATATCATTGAATGACAACCAATGATCATACAGTGCCATACATAAACAAAATCTTGTAATTAATGCGTCACTAAAGCAATTATAACCAACCCTACTTCTCACAAAATTAAGAAAGACTCAAATACATCAAATTATGGACTTCTTAATACGAGGAACCACTTTCAACAATATTATTAACTTACACTAAACTGACTGCAGAAGACTAGGACTAACCATAAACTATTTCTACATTAGCTTTAATAGTAATGTCAATAGGATTATTCTAGAATTTGAAGCAGCCCAACAAGGTCAATGGCAAACATATAGGACATCGTCTAAACCATCAGATCCAACCTTTGAGATCTAGGGGATGGTGAGATTCATTAATAAAGAATCAAAGGAGTGATGTACTGACAACAATGAAAACAGTTTTATACCTCATCTTCGTAAGATCTATTGAATATTGTGCTACTATGGTTAACATCACATTGAGTAGATCTCAAAGTACAATTATTGCCAGCTAATTAGAATCTGTCTGTCCATTTTTAGTTGTGTACATCAAAGCAAAACATTGGTGTATGAACAAAAATTAATAATCTAGTATGGACACAGTTAAGAGGCAAGTAAAACGCATACTTCAATGTCAGTTAATGTTTTTCTTTTAGGCATTGAAGTTAATACTGCTGTCTTTTACTCACCAAATATTAACAAACCTTGATTTTGATGATAACAAATAATATGGTAAAGGCAATATGGGAAAAAATCTTTTTGAATCTCATTAGTTCTTAAAAGTTAAAAGTCATTCATGTTACATCAAGGTCAAAGGAGCAAAAGACATGCTCTTCAAGTCAAGACTCAAATGTGAAGAACAATAGCTTAAGTGATGTTTGATTTTCACGATTCTTGTAAAGCTAAATTGTAGGGCTTATGCGTGGTTAAACGTTTAAAAGATCAAATTTTATAATGATCATGACATTGAAATCTATCTTTGCTTTCATAACTTATGTTTTCTATATTTAAAGAAAAGCGAAAGTTAAATGGTTTATCAAAATGAATTTCTTCTACCTAAATGGACTGATTTAAACAAATATTGAAAAGTTTTGATGTGTCAAAAATATAAAGAGTCTATAGTGTTATTTCTGAATATTTGGACAAGGACCTATTCAATAATATTTCAAAACATTTTGGAACTTTCATAATTATAGAGAAGTATAAAACATCGATTAAAATGCAAAAATTTCAATAATATTACAGTTTAATAATGCAATGACCATGAAAGCTATTATACTACATGATTTAATAGTGTAATAGTATTATACTATTAAAACATTTGGTTTAATAAATTTCTTTTTTTCATCTAATTAACAGAAGCTCTTTATTCGTGATACAAGTACCTCACAAAATGTGACCTGTTACGGTATAATCACAAATAGGACATTGTTCAAAGCTCTCAGGTCGACATTCTTGTATCTAAAATTCAATAAATTTTTCTTGGCATCAAAGTTGGCACTTGCATGCCCAAAGATTGAAAGAGTTTAGCAGTAATTTATCTTATTGATTTAAGAAAAAATTTTGGCTTGAGGGACAAGCTGATTTCATTGACTTTATTGCATCAACTATCCACGTTTGTTGCCAATTTTGTGCTTCTTTTTCCTAAAACAATGAAATGAACACTAAAGTTTATAACAAGAAATTAAATGAATTAAAAAAATTGGATAACAAATGGAATTAATTTGAGAGAACTAGATCCAAGTAAGTATTGGTTATTCGATAAACCAATGAACTCTCAAATACGACTTTTAATTGCCAAATTAATAACTTCATGACACTTTTTCTTGAATAATATCAAGCTTCATATAATAAAGTTTATTTAAGATTATAAACTAAAAATTAGTAACACTAAGCATGTTTTCACATAATACTCCACTAGTTACATATAATTACACAAAATAAGTGCAACTACTTTTAACAAATTCAAAATTAACCAACAACATAAATATTGTGAAATAAACATCTACGAGTATAACTCATACTCAAAAGCTAGCTCGATAGGTGAGTGTTGCTCAAACCTGATATCTACACCTAACCAAAGATTCATCCTCAACGAATTTGGAATATTATTCCCAATAGGTGGCAACTTTTTCTACACCTAATAGGTGTCGATCCTAAATGAATTTTTTGCGAGAAAAAGAAATAACAAATAAAAAGTACGGAAAAGGACACCTACACCCCAAGATTTCAGGAAAAAGTCATAAAAACCCCCAAATTTTTAATAAGGGACATCAAAACCTTTTTAACCATAATACCCTTTAACTCTATAAACACAAAAAAAATTGACCCAAAATTCTATAATAAATAGCAATATGACGGTAAAATTAATATAATAATATATACATTTTAAAATAATTTTAATATTAAAATTTTTAATATTTTAGATCTGTTAGGCCTATTTTACTATATTAAAGTAATTTTTAATAATAAATAGAAACAAAATATTAAAATTAATTAATTAAGATTAAAATTATTTTGAATATTATGTAAAAAAATTTAAAATTATTAATAGGGAGGTATTTTTTTCATTGTAAAATCCATTTAACTCAAAGATTTATTTAAAATCTTTATAATGAATGCTAATATATTATTAAAATAAATATAATAATTTTAAGATTTTAATATTGTTTTAAATGTTAAAAATAATTTAATATTGTTAGCTACTAGATAGATTATATTATTTATATTAAATTTGTATTAATTAAAAAATTTCAAGTTAATTTTCTAATTACTATATTCAAAGGATCCTATACTCAAAAAGGGGTTTTAATGTCCATTTTTGAACCTTGAGGATCTTTTTGACTATTTCTTTAGAGTTTGGGGGTGTGAGTGTCTTTTTCCCTAAAAAGTAATATTTTTCTCCAAGTTTTACACTAACCAGTGCCAATAGTATCTCTTCAACCATTTCCCCAGAGAAGCACTTGTTAAGAATCTCCAATCTGTGTCAATATTATTTTTCAATACTCATACTTAACACAATTGAAATATTGAACAATCGTCTTACTCGTCAAATAAGTAATCTCCATTGATCTCACCTATTAAGATAAGCATTAATATCTTGTTTTATATTATGTGCTTCCTGTACAAATTTGCTGTTAAGCTGAGAAATTGCAATTACATCAGATGAATTCAACCCCTCTGATCCATTTTCCAATGTTTGAATATCCTGCAAAAATGACAACATTAGAAGATATTAATACTCTAGCTAAAGAGATGATTGGAAACATTCAATTCATTAATTTTTGTTATAAGATTATAGGTCGTTTCACATTATTTGCCTCGCGGGATATATATTCTCCTCAACAACCATAAATAAAAGTCAAGGGTTTATAATTTTCAAAGGGAAACTCAGAGTTTTCTTAGCCAGCTTAAGGGAGGATTATAAGAATTCGTTTGGGTATATGTATTCTCTCTCTGTTGATTTGTAGAAATAATGTGTCGCGGTACCTTGGAGAGAACAAAATGAGTTGCTAGCTCAATGCAACCATTGTTGCTCCATCTAACAGAGTTCCTGTAAGCCCTAAATATTCCCCAGAAAAGAACTCACCGTTGTTAGAAGTAATGAAAAATAAAGACGAGATGCTTTAAATTGTTTCCAAGATTGGGAAAAGAAAAATAGAGTCTTTCTCCACTAGAAAACGTCCGCACTTTTTGAAATGCATGATTTGAGGGTAGGTACAATGTTTCAAAACAGAGCACAAAATTTCTAGGACATGTAAATGGAGAGACGTAATGAGCCTTGCCTTAATGCCTTGAATAAAAGCTAAAGAAATAAAAACTTGAAAGTCAAGAATTAGGCGCATGAATTTCTTAAAGATTTCTTATTAAATTTTTATGCGACTCTAACATGTATGGGAACAAGTTTAATACTCTTACCATTCGTATGTGATACTATTGAACTTCCAAGGTCTATTTAATATCAATTTCTTCGCGCATGAATTTCCTTCAAACAGCACCTGTTAATCCATCAATTGATTCGAATATATGTCAACAAGTCTTATATTTTCTATATTAAAGTCATGCTTATGTAAACATCCTTACTGTACAGACGCGGAACTTACAACATTATAAATGATATTTACATTTTTATAAACACAAATTTACAATGTAAACACAAACGTTCAAACAAAAATTTGTTGTAAAAATTTCCCAGACTTTAATAAAGTCTAGAATTCTGAGATCAGAAAATTTTTCATATACATTCATACATTCAGACATACATACATACATACACACATAAATATATAAATATGTGTGTAGATGATCATGACATTCCTTTTTAGGTAAATATATATCTCAACAAGTAATTAGGAATGACTATCTGATTAATTTCTCTGCCAAAAGAGTCAAGAAAAGTCATTTTGAGCAAAGGTTTTGGAAATAAAGCGTGTAAGATGGAATTAGGATGCAGGCTATGCGATATCTTTGTTCATATTTATAGACATAGCCAGCAGAAATCGTTTTTATTTTCAGACAAAGACTTCAGTCGGTATTAATATTTAAGCCGTAACTGATGTGGAATAGAAGCTCTAATTCCAAAATTAAAAAAAAAAAATTGACGGTGCTTGTCGAACGCCACCAGCTATCAAGTATGTTCTATTAGTTACTTTTTCTTTTAGCACTTATTTTTTAAGTAAACAATTGTGGAAAATAGTTCATTATGCTACTAAAGTCAAGTCACATATGTTTACCGACCATAAAATACCGTAATAAGAAATTAGAGGGCATAAATTCGTTCACATGTGTCAATTCATTTTTAATTTTTTTCTAAATGCATTAATAGATTATTTTAAATTTCTTGATACATCACTCATGATTAATTTAGTATTCAATTTTTAAATTATAATATTTAAAATTAAATCTATTAACTATTCATATAGTTGACATTTAAAAATAAACATACAAGTAAAAATTTTAAAAAAATTAAGTAAAAAAATATTATGTTTCAACTTATAAAAATTATCTTCACTAGATTAGTATTATTTTTTTAACGATGAACTTTAAAAAAACTTTTACAAATAATTAAAGAAATAATTTTCTTTTAAAGATTAAAAACATAAGTTATTTAAATCTAAGGGTGCCCCCAAGGGCGTAGTCAAGTTAGTTAGCAGTGTAGTTGTCTCCCCTCACACTCATGTGAACTCGGGTTCGATTCTTGGGGGTGATAAGGGGGTAAAAATTGATTTGAGATTGCCCACCCCCTTATCTTTTAAGAAAAAAAAAATTTAAGGGTCCACAATAACTCTAATATCAATGTTGTAAAACACATATAACATCATAGAGAAATCCTAAAAAACTGACAAAAATTATGAAACGGACTAAAGTGCCATTCTTTCTTGATTATTACAGTTTGTAGTATTTATTGTTTGCAATATTATTACACTCTTATTAGACATTCTACAAAACAAAAAAAAAAAATACATGATAAAAGCAGCTATTACATTTCCCATATAGATTTATTGCACAGAAAAACATAAACCATGCTCACTCCCCAAACAATACACTTAAGCAAACCCTCAGTTTGAAATTTTGCTAAAAACGATTTGTGCACCATGTTGGGGTTGCATTGTGAAGATCAACATGGGAGCATGAACATAAGTTGGAGAAACCACAAAGGAATATTGCCTTAGAATCATCGAAAGGATAATTTTGGCTTCAATCAAGGCAAAATTTTGGCCTAAGCAGATTCTTGGACCCAAACCGAATGGCAAAAATATTCCCAAGTGCTTTGGAGACTCAGTAAATCTCAAGGGATTGAATTGCTCAGCATCTTGGCCCCAAACTTCAATATCGTGATGGATAGCAATTGTTGTCATAACGACTCTTGTGTTTGCAGGAATGTGGATGTTTCCAATGGTGACATCTTTCGCTGCTTTCCTTAAGATCAATGGTGATGGAGGATAGAGTCTGAGCGTTTCATTGAGAATCATTGTCACCTGTTGAGAAAAATTAAAAAAAAAATAATAATAAACAACTTATGAGTATAAATTGTTTCTGTAAAGCTAATGACAGAAAATGATAAAAAAATCTGATGTTGATTGCCGAAGTTGATCACTTATCTCTCATATTTTAAAATTCATTTAAATCTACTTGCCACTGAAATGATTATATTATCTTTTAACATTATTGTATCTTTTATTATTTTACCCACAGAATCGTACTGATATTATAAGTCTAATTCTAATGGTTAAATATATAATAAAAGAAAAAAAATTAAAAGATAGCATAATTCTTTTTAACAGCAGAGAGGTTTTGATGAGGTTTGAAACATAACTGAGGCAGAAATTAGTATTTTCTTTTAAAAAAAAGAAAGAAATTACTAATTTATTAAATCGACAGGGTTTTAATTATATTCCCACTACCGAATTGGCAAGTAATTAAGGAATAAATCACTTACAAGTTTAAGTTCATTCAGCTTGTCAGCAACAGGCTCTTTGTCACCCAACACACGAAGCACTTCTTCTCTGGCCTTGTGCTGCCAATCTTGATGCTGTGCTAAGAGCACAATTGCCCATGTCAAAAGATTAGCTGTTGTTTCTTTTCCTGCAAAGTAAAAGCCCTTGCATTCATCTATTATTTCATCTACATCTAGCATTTCCTCTTTGCCGTCAGGATTTTTGTGAGGAGTCATCAAAGAAGTAAGCAAATTTTTTGAATTCTCAGCCGATTTTCTGTTACTTTTGATCAACCTCCACACTGATTCTCGGATTTCTTTCTCCAATTTCCATCTCATTCTGTTCTTCTTTGTAGGCACATATCTGCATACACACACACACACATTATAGTAATTTAAAAAATAAGTATACACTGTATTTAAATGTACAGTAATCAACTGGCTTACATTTTATTGAAAATGTCTTAAGCAAGACGTTTTATAATAAATAACACGGGCCATCACTTCTATGTAATAAATTAATGATAAACTGAAAAATAAATTTGAATTACATGTGATATCTTGTGATTAGGTTATCATGTAATGGCAAAGTGATGGGCAGGAACGCATCTATGTTGAGACCCGAGGGGTTGGGGGGTAGAAAAATATTTCAGATATATTGAAATTCAACCAAATTCTGTGCATATGTAAATTTTGACACCCTAATATATAATAGTATTTATGTTATAGTCCCTTAAACTTATTGCTTTCATTCATGACCCTCTCGAACAAGGTCCTGACTCTGCCATTAGCTAGTGATACAAACGATGTCATGACCTAACTGATGAATTATAAGACAAGCGAATATTCAATATATATGATATTAAATCAGAACTCCCATTTCTACTTCATATTTTCCATTAAGTCAAGAGTTCTTTATGGTAATGAGACAAGATACAGTATATGGACAGAAACAAGATAGTCATTGCAATCATGGCATTACATGATTATATAAGAAGACATGCACATCGTGACAAATATTTTGAGAATAAAGAAAATGAGCACAATGATTACACCAATGAAGAGATAGAGAGAGAGGTCATCGACGGACAGGAAGGTGATGAAGAAGAACATATTAACAATGGAGACAAAGCATGAGAAATAAAAGTTCTAAGAAATGATATTGCTACAAGTTTAATGATAATATAATATTGCATGACAAAAAAAAAATCAGAACTCATGCATCAAAGTGGAACTAATTAGACTTTTAAGTTTTGAGATTTTATGAATTGAGAAAAATAATAAAATAAACTCACTTGAACCCTGGAAAATAGACACTTCTCATCGTATCAGAGGCAAGATACATTTGCTCTTCTTGCAACATGAAGATACGTTTTCCTTCTGAGTAACTGCTTCCAAAAGCCGTTTTCGATATAATATCTGCTGATAGATTATTTATTTCTTTGTTCACTTCCATCTCGAATTCATCTTCTCCTCCTCTTACTTGCTCCCATTTCTCCAGCATGTGTGCGGTGCTCTCAACAAGATCCGGCACCCATGCCTGTGTTTCAAAATGTGTTTAATTTTTTGCCCATCAAATGAAATAAATGAGGTGTTTACTGGACATTTCTAAATATGGACTATGCATAGTAATGATATTGACACAAATTTTTTTGTTATTGACCTCAAAATTTCAAATCATATTCCCACAACCTATGATATATTATGCATACTGGTATAAAATTCAGAGTGACAGCATTTGAAACTTAAAAAAATGAAAATTAGATATTTCCATTAGAGAGCAGGGTGCGATACCAAATAGCATTGCTTTGTCCTATTCCCCAACAAAGAAAAGTAACAAGTTAATAATATTCTACAATTTCATTGGGTTAATTATCAAGAGTAATGCTAAATTAATGGACTATCTACGTTTAGCCGACCTTTTAAAAATAAAAAGTGTAAGACTATTAAGATAATTTTTTTTTTTGGGGTGCGGCCGGCCGGCACCCACAATCAACTTTATAGTAAACCGCGGCAGTCTGAAGGAAAATTTTATTAACGAAAAAAAAAAGATAGAAAATGACACCTAACTAGAATGTAATTAATGGCCGGCACTCAAGAGCGATGATCAAATTTACGTATCTAGAATGAAACCTCTCACCCATAACCAGTTTAATAAACCCAATTAATCCTTCATCGACCTCCAATATTCACAAAATATAAACAAAGGTTAATTAAATATTAGATATTATAGTGTTTGAGAGAATATTATTAGCACCTTAATCTTTGGTAAATTGTTGAACGCCTGGTTGACGATTCTTCTATGGATACTCCATTTCTCACCAGTCAAGCCAATAGTTCCCTGAGCGAAGAGCATTTTAGTCAAAGGATCCCAATCATTTTTCTCAAAGAATCCTTTACCAGTGGTTTGAAGAATCTCCTTGATCATATCTGGGTCACCAATGTTGATGTTAGGCAAAGGGCCACCCCAAAGGAAGAATGTTTTTCCATATTTGTCAGCAAAATTAGTGTAAAATGGCACAACACGATGAAGAAATTTGTTAGGGTTCAATGGATCCACTGTTGATCGTTCTGCTTCTTCAAACATGGCCATGCCTTCCCCAATATTTTTTATCAAAGAGTAATCAGGTCCATTAATGCCTTGCTTTTTGAAGTTTTCTTGAACTTTCAATGGAGCCCATAACATTACATGTAGTAGTTTCAAGATGAAGAGAAGCAAAATGGGGAGAACAAGAAAGACAAATGGATGCATGTTGATATTGATGCGTTGTAATGTGAGAGAGTAAAGAAGAGGAAGTGAAAATTTGAGGCGATGTGTTTGCATTTGGTGCATGCTCTGAATTTATAGGGGATTTATTTTTGTGAACACACTTGCTTTTACTAGAGAATTTCATGCATGAGACAAAAGTTAGAACATTCAAATGCATGAGGCAAAAATTAGAATATTGAGAAAATATTAAGGATTAAGATTTTCTCATTTCCTTCTTAACAAAAATAAATGTGAAAATTTATTTAGTTAAAAATTCAGGAGTGTTCGGATCAGGAAATAATCTTAATCTACATATTAAACTCTTATATAATTGTTTAAATGCAGGGACGAATTCAAAAAAAAATTCCCTAATAGTCAACAAATTATTGAAAGAAAAGAAAAATCAATATGATTTTGACAACTCATAGGACGGCAACAAATAACTTCTACAGAAGTTTCTTGCCGAAAATTAAATATTTTTTGTAACTGACTGATTCAACTTCCTTGGTTTCTTCTTGGGATTATATATGTTATTGTTTTGATCTCAAGTGGTCTTCTTAGTACATTTTAATTATAAGAATAAAACTCAAAACTGACAAAGAATTGGATATTTCACTATTTAAAGTCAGGTGATTGCTGTTTGCCAGGATAGAAGTTCAAGTGTTTTGGGTATCTGTGGGAGTAGATTTTTCGCTCAGTGGGCTATCCCTCTCTTCAAATTACTCACACAATTATTAGTTTGTACTGGTAGGGTGGGCAAACGATTCGCTTTTTGTTAAACTGAACCGATCCAAATCAAAATTTCTTGATTCGATTTATTTCTCAAAAGACAAAAATTGAATGGTTGATAAATTGAGGAAAGGTAGGGGTGGAAAAAAACCTGTCCAATCCGAGCCCGCAACGTACCCGGGCGATGCAAGCCGAGTATTGTACGAAAGCGGCTTAGTTTTAGGCATCACTTGATAAATTCGGAACTTGGTCTAGAACTCGGATTTTGTTAAAAAAATATTATAAAATATTTATTATTTTAAATATGTATATTTATTTGACTCATATATTACATAAATATAAATTTTTAAATACTTAAAGTTTATAATTGTATGTCAAATTTCATTGAAATAAATTTAAAACTTATAAAATTACAAAATAAAAAAAATATATATTATTATACTAAAAAATATAAAATCCGAGTACCCGAATTAAAACTCGACCCAGGTGAAAAAAATTTGCATCCGGGCCGGGTCTAGGCATTGCGATATCCGAACCGGAACTCAAGTTTTGCCAACCCTAAGGAAGAGATTGGTTTGTGTTCGATTCGGATCAAAACTAAACCAAACTGACAAACTGATCGCCCCCAAGGGCGTGGTCGGGTTGGTTGGTAATGTAGCTGTCACATTTACAAGACCTGAGTTCGATCTTTGGAGATGATAAAGGAGGTCAAAATTATATTTGAGCTTACCTATCCCCCATTACCTTTTAAAAAAAAATGACAAACTGATTAGTTCTTCTACTTAAGACTAAAAAATATTTAAATAAATAAAGAATTTCTAAACCCTAAAATCACACACACACCCTAACCACTATCGTCATTTATCAACCACCCTTTCGTCGTTCATCTTACCATGACACTGTTGTCATTGCCATTGTAGCCAGCTTGTCGTAGTTCATCTCATTGCATTTGTGTCAACCTTGCCTTGGTTCTTCAAGCTCGTGTATGCTTCGCCTTTCATTTGTCACGATCGTATCATTGGCAACCTGCCATTGCTGTCGCGCTGATAAAGTTATGTAACTTGTGCTGACTTTTTATTTATTTATTCATTGATTATTCCTTAAAATGTTTCCTTAATTTGTGAGTTAGGATTCTTAGAGTAGGATTTTTTTTTTAAAGGAAAGGGGGGTGGGCAGGCCCAAATCAATTTTTACCCCACTCCCCACTCCTAAGGCTCGAACCTGAGTCCACACAAATGAGGAGCAACATATTGTACTGCCAACTAACTCGATTACACCCGTAACGGCGTTTCTTAGAGTAGGATTTAATTTGTTGTGTTTTATAAATCAATTCTTTGAATGAATCAAGAAGCTAATGAGCAATATTTTCACTAGTAAAATGGTTTCATCATTTAAACTAAATTGAATCAAACCATTTTGAACCGAACCAAATTTTAAAACCAAACTAAAGCGAAATATTTCAGTTTGAATTTAAGTTCGGTTTGTATTAAGTTTCAATTTTGAAAAATTGATCGATTTCAATTCGGTTAAGCTCTAAGCTTGAAACGAACCAAATCAGATAGTGTCCAGCCCTAGTTTATAGAAGTGCTTGACTTTGATAGACTCAGCAGATCTTTTATTGATAAATGTCAGCCCTTAAAAAATTAAAATAATGGATAAAAAAATAACATTTAATTATTAACTAATTTTGAGTTTTTAATAAATTCGAGGGAACAAGTTTGATTCATTTTAAGAGAAAGTTTAGGGTACAATAGTTCTTATTTGCCCCTTCAATAAAATCTTAACTAATGCTTGAAATTTTATCTCTTATCATAGCTATTAAAGATGTTCAAAATACAGTCCAATTTGTTCAATCCATAGAAATCAAACCCATAAATTGGTAGATTGATAAATTGGATTTGATTGAAAATTTTGAAATCCGTCAGTGGATTAGATATGAATTTATTTATGTAAATCCACACATTTGCAAAAGAACAACAACAAGAACAATAATAATAACAACTTTTATTTAATTTAAACAAAAAAAAATTAAAGTCTGTAAATGTGGCATATTAGTAAATAAATAATCTAAAATGTAGTTACAAATAAGTATGTCTGATTAAACCTGTTAATAGATTTAATTAAGCAATACAAGAAGATATGAAATGAATAAGGCAATACATGAAAATACAAAATGCTAGAGATTATACACATTAAAATACAATTATATACACTTCAGGTGCCCAATTCCCGAGGAAACCATGTCTTGGCACGTGTCCCTCCCAAGTAACTAAGGAAGGATAATTTTGGATAAGCTAATATATGTGTTATTTTTCAAAGGCAGCATATTACACTAGGTGTCTACTCTTCTAGATAGAAAGGAATTATCCAAGGGAAATAGTACCTAAGATAAACTTCCCCCATGAACTCATAAAAAATAATACAAGGTGGAATTGTACTCATGCTAATTCCAAAACCCATTGAATAAGGAAACTACATCATAGGTTATAAGGATAGGGAAACATGCACATATGGAGTAATATGTATGTTTCCCCATAGCCAAATTTATATCCATGTGTATAGTAATGATGGTTGAGACGTTTCCTAAAGGATTGGGGATCAAGGAAAAACCCTAACTTCACGTCACCCAATAGCCATAAATAAAGGTCTATCTTTAAGGAAAAAAGGGTCTTTGGCCATTGTAAAAACACTATCCACTACTCAAAGGGAAAAATTTATCTTCCTCCATTTCTGCTTCTTTTTTTTTTCTTCTTCTTTGCCTTTAAAAATAGTAACTTGGGCATCGAAGTGTTTTTTCAAGTACTCGTACTGACTCTAAGATCGATCAATACCGTCAACTTCTCCACAAGTTACAAATACGTGTGAAGATAAAAATCTAACCACTTTATACACAAATATTAAGGACTCTATAATTATCTTGAATCATGATCTTGAGAATTTATCTTGGAGATTGACATAGAGATTGTATGTTTTCCCCCCATTCACAATCTTTGCTAAAGACGTTACCTGCTCATAAATCTTTTAGGATTTGTTTTTAAGAACTTGAACTATTTTTCACTCCAATCCACAAATTTTTTTTATATTAAAACAAATCTTTATAGGAATCATATACAATCAAATCTTTATGCCCGATGCATTTAGTTTGAAAGTAGCATTATTACACACAATGAGAAAATCATAACTTCTTTTCACATATTCTTTACTTTCCCTAATCATTTGGAAAAAAAAATATTAATATGTACATAATATTAACATAATTGACTTTGCTCTTGTAAAAACTACTTGGCTTTACTTTGTCGCATAAAAATTCCTATTTGTTAAAGTCTGTTCCAAAATGCTTCCAGAATGCTCTAGATTGTTCCAAAGAAGTTCTGTGAGTGTTCAAGTGCAATCATGACCATTGTGAGCTCAACTAAAGCTTAGTAGTTAGTTATCGCCAGACAAGATGTGTGTATACATGCCAGCATGGCATCAAGTTGTTATAAATTGTACAACTGTCAAACTTCTATTTGTTAATTGTTAGCTAGGTTAGTTATTCGATCTTGTATAAATATCAAGCATTTTAATCTTCTTAAATGATCAATGGAAGTTCATAACAAGATTCCTTTACTCTCTTAATATTTTCCGATTTTCTCTCTTCCAAACGTAGTACTTTTGCTATTTTTTCACATGGTATCGAGCCGATCAATCATGAATTCCTCAAACACTATAGCATCATCTTCATTATCCTTTAACTTCATCCTGACCAATGAAGGCGATCGAACAAATTATCTTGTGTGGAAAGCACAAGTACTAGCATCAATAATTGGAAATGGTCTTGAAGGATTCATCAATAAAGTGATAAGCCGTGTCCTCCGCCAACTTTTGCATGAGACAAATTGCCAGAGAGTCTATCATATCTAATATCACAAATAAGAATCGAGAATCCGAGTATATTGCCTGGAAAAAACCGACAAATTGCTCCGTAGTCGATGTTTTCATCAATGATTAATAATAGTGTGTTGATTACGGTGATAAATTGTGAGACATCACAAGAGCTACGAAGAGGCTTGCTGAAATTTTCATGTCTCAATCCAAAGCACGCTTTCATGCCTTTTTAATGGTGCAACTTCAAACAACTAAAAAAGGATTACTCTCGCACTCATTGATTATTTTAATAAGATGAAAAAGATCTCGTGATAGTCTAGCAATTGAGGTAATGCACTCTCATCGATTTGTTATGCACGTGCTTGTCCTGGTCCGGATGATTCTTATGAAGTTACTTGTCACAAATATCCTAACAAGACTTGAAAAAGAAAATATTACTATTGAGGATTTATTTTCAATATTGTCAAGTCATGAAGCCGAGACTGGATGAGTGAAAAGACACAATTTGAAGTGTTGCATGATATAAGTGCAAATCTTACTCAAAGAAAGGTCAAAACTATAAGAAGCAATAATATGCTTGATAATGGAAGTATGGTAGTCATTTTAAGGAGATAGAAGTATTATATGCCAAATATGTTTCATACTTGGTCATGGAGCTCACAAGTGCGTAAACAGATTTAATCATGCATTTATTCCAAGACGAGGAAAAGGAAACTCGTAAGATTCGTGCCTGGGAGGCTGGTTATATTTTTAAAGTGAAAATTATGGAAGAGGTAAAGGGGTAGAGGTTTTAATGAGGCTTTCCTAAAGCGTGGAAATTTTCAAGGCTTTGTTGCTTACCAACCACCATTGAACTATCAACCACAGCTTGTCACCAGTTCCGCGGTATATCCTGGGCGTGTTGTCGCATCTACAATGGATATACACCAAGCTATGTAATGAGAAATGTTGGATTTTGTTCTGGAAATATCTCCTCTGGAAATGGCTGTAACACTGCCAATCCAAACTGGCCAGAAGAACACCTTTGGCTAACTATAATGTTATTGTTGATCAAGCATGGTACATTAACTCGGGAGCAACAAATCATATCATTCAAAAATGCAGTATCTTCTCGACATGTTCAAAGTATACCTGTTGAAAAATTATATATAGAAAATGGCCTAGGCTTATCCATTCAACATGTTGGCTCAACTATTCTAAAAACACCTATATAAGACATAACATTCACCTTACAAATATATTACATGTACCGCTTATCACTAAGAATTTACTTAGTGTTTCCACATTATTAACTCGATAATAATGCAAAGAATTAAATTTCACAAATCTATTTGTTTTGTCAATGACAAGAACACAGATCACACTACTCAATGGATCGCTGAGACGGACTCTATCATGTCAAAAGTCTAATTATAGTCTCGTCATTCACATAAGCCTCACGTGGTTGTTGAGTTTTAAAACAATTTTTGTTGTTAATTTTAAAAGTCTAATTTTTTCGTCAATGTTTTCATAATGTAACGCAGTTGAATACACCGCATTGTTTTCCGAAAATTTCTTATCATTCAATAAAGATACCTAAATGGCCTTGTTTACTTTCTTCTTCTAAATTCTCAATTACAATGTTACGCATAAAAAGATCATCCAATAGTCCATGCATTAAAACAAGTTCTAAAGCACTTTCGATCATTCCTTTGACTTTACATAATGTTGTCATACCGATTTTTTGAAAGGCCTACCAATTCCGTGTAAAGAGTCATACGCAAAGATTTTCCATCTATCGAAGTCAACAACAATATAACCATTAAAGTTACTTTACGCTGATATTTCAGAGACCGCCTCATCATGTCATCACAAGGCTACCAACACTATCTTTCCATTCTAGATGATTTTTTTCAGTTTACTTGGATTTTTCCTTTCACTGTAAAATCTAAAGCATTACAAATATTCAAAGAGTTTAAAGTCATGATTAAAAATAATCTTTCTAGAAAATTAAATGTCTTCAAACAGATTTTCCGAAGGTGAGTTTAGGCCCTTCGCTACTCATCTTACTAAACATGGTGCATTCAATTTAGACATTCTTGTCCATACCTTTATCACCAAAATGGGAAAATTGAAATAAAGATAGAAACATCAGGAAACAGACTTACACTCCTCGACAAGCCAATTTTCCTTTAAAGTTCTGTGGAATGCGTTTCATATAGTTACATTCCTCATAAATAGACTTCAACCACTTATCCTCAATAACAAAACTCTTTAACTTCTATTTCACAAAAACCTCACACTCATATCATGATATTCGGGTCATGCATGTTATCCTTATTTAAGGCCATATAATCATCATAAACTTAACTATATAACCAAAAAGAATGTATATTTTTCGGTATAGTAACGTATACGGGCTATCTATATTTACACTATTTAGGCAAAATTTATGTCAAAGAATCATGTCATATTTGATAAGTCCTCTTTCCATTTCAATCAGAGTTTACTTTTCTGTTGTCAAACACTTGCCGGCCATCCGAGTATCATCCAAATTCATCTTCTCACATCATTTTATACTATAATACAATTTCATACCCTCTATTTCAATCTCCAATAACGGCACTTTGCCAGAATCTCATTCTATATCTCCAGCTTCATCTTCTTTCACCAACTATTACTACTTTATCCTTAAATCCAAGCTCACCGTTTTCATCCTCAAGTCTAAGCTTCACTGCTTTTTCCTTATCGGGCCATTTCTACCACCACCCATACAAGCCATCATATGGTTACAAGGTCCAAAATGAAATTTTTAAACTAAAATCCTATATTGTAAACTCAAGTTAATCAACATAAATAACCATCTTTCGTGATTAACCGCCTGTTGATCCAAATGGAACCAAGCCACGACAAAAGCAGTATCAAGCCTCGA
>JASUUG010000593.1:0-51017 GCA_030449905.1 Luvunga scandens | reverse complement strand
TTTAAAGAGTATGGCAACCTACAAAATGCTTGAGATATGTTTATATTTGACATTACATGTCTTACGGACTTACTTTCCTGTCAAAAATATATCCTGTATGCTTCCTTATGAACCGGTTTCAATGTTTGTCCCAGTTTAATAAAATCATGTGAGTGTTTGCACTTATCCAGCCGTTGAAGGCCTTGTTTTATGAATCGAAGTTATCCAAACGCTTTTATTGTCCCTGGTACAGAATTGAGTTGGCTGACAAAGCACCTGCCGCCCGTCACTGTGCTGACTGGGTCGATCCTTAGCCATGGGATAAAAATCGATCCTGGATTGCCCATCTCTTTTTCTTTTGAAAAAAAAACACTTTTATTATTTCTATTTAATTTCAAATTAATGACAAGTGACGCGATTTAGGTGGTTTGATTATATGACACTTGGGCATCCATGGAAAGTAATAAAAATATAGTAAAAATAGCTGTTAGACATTAATAATGACTGTAATTTTTAAATTGATAATTTTTTTTTGGTTAATTAGAAGTAATTGATAGGTACTAGAGGCCAACGTGCCGTACGCCGTCGCTTGTGCCAAGAAAGGGAAATCTCATACGCGTCACTCATGCCACGACGCTGCTCACTATGCATTCCATGCTGTTGGCCGCGCTAATTTTTTTTCTTAGGCCGCCCACCTGGCAAGCCGCGCCCACACACGCCGCGGCCGTGGTCAGGCCTTGCCATGCCTAGAAAAAAGTTCACTAAGCTTTTTTTTAATTTTCTTAAAACACATACCAAGTTATCAGTATTTTTTCTGCTTATGTCCCTTTTAGATTTTTATGCCTTTATTCAAATTTAATAAATCAAAATTCAAAACTTAAGTCCATATTCAATAATAATAAATTAATAATAATAAGAGAATATAATTTTAATTACTAAGTTTGACTCTATGGTATTCGAATTCTTTTATAATTCTTAACAACAACAATAATAATAAATTTTTCTTAAGGGTTAACTTAATTATTAACTTGAAATTACATAAAATCATATATCATAATTCATAAATAATATTAATACATATTTATAAAATCATAATATTTAAAATTTTATTTATTAAAATCATAATATTTAAAATTTTATTTATTAAAATCATAATATTTAAAATTTTATTTATTAAAATCATGATATCAATTATTTATTTAATAAATTATAAACATAAATCAATTATAATTTTTTTGAAACTAAGGATTAAATAAATTTAAAAAGCTTGAGCTAATAAAATATATTAAAAGATTCAATTTTAAGTTATTTATAAAATCATAAAATTTTAAGTTTACTTTCATTAAAAGTGAAACGTGCTTATTGCGTGCTTTTTCGCATGTCGTACTTTGGCCCATCACCAACGCGCTGCTTTTGGGCGCCCGCTGCACTAAAATTGCCCGCCTCGGCCCACGTGCGTACAGCGCCATGCCTCGCTCCACCAAAGCGTGGCTCGGCTGCAGCGCCTTGTCACACCAGGTCGTCCTACCATTGGCCACCTTTAATAGGTACTATAATATTGATGATGTCATCTATAATAAATGGGTAGAGTTATCTTTTTCATTTTTTTATTGAGAGATCAATTATGTTCTTTTTTTTTACTTCCTTTTTTTTTTTTTTTTTAAAAGTTTTCTTCTAAGTGTAAAAATATATTTCCAATTTATTGACACATTGAACTAACTCAAACTCGTGAGCTTCTGCTTTCACTTGGAAAGTTATGCTAGGTGGTCATCATTTGACATAATATTTAATAACAAATATCTAAATAGTAGGGGATAGGCAAACCCAATCCAAACAATAGACCCGATCCAAAACCAAAACTAATTTTGATGGATTGTATCAATTGTTGCAGGTTAATTGGGACAAATTTTTTCAAATTCAATTAATAATTAGATTTGGTTGGGTTAATTATGTTGTCCAATCCAACCAGTAAATAATAATGATAATAATGCTAATCTTCAATTGTAAAACCCAAAGACCCAAATGACTAACTTTTTTATTTTATTTTATTTATAAAAGAGGTTATTCATTCGTATCTAGTGCTATAAACTCCAATTCCAAAACCAAAATCACTTCATATAAGTAAATTTATTACCTTTAAGTTTAATTTTGAAAGTAAGGCGCTATTGCTTTTCCTCAAAATCAATAGATCCAATTACCTCACCGGTCTCAGACTCAATGTCCTCAATCAATAATGTAGTTTTTTTTTATCCGATTCCGAAAATAAGTTAAGTTGTTTGTTTTTTAAACTTAAAAAATCTAAAATATATATTTTTACATTTGCACTTTATTAAATTTAAATGCCAAATAAATAATACACTAAATACCATAATATTTTAATATTTATAAGTAAAACTATATTCAAGTGAATACATAATGATTTTAGAATTATAATATATAAAATACCATAAATTTTAAATTTTATCACTAATTCTCAATAATAGTACATAATATAAGAAAAAAACTAACAAAACGATTGAAATCGCTGACTCATATTTCATCTCAAAATGTTTTCACGTAAGGGATGAAATTACGTAGTGATAAACGTTTACGGGTGAGTTTTGAAATATATAAAAATAAATTATAAAATAAGGATATTTTTGACATTAGAAATTAATTGACTTAATCGTATTCTTCTATTCAGCAAAAATTAAAAAATTGGCTTCTTTAATTAAGTCAAAATTATCCTAAAAGTTCTATTAAGTTATAAAAACAAACACATCTAATTAACTTAATTAATTAAGTTAAGTTACTTTAAGTTATTAAGTTATAAAACAAACGCCACCTAAGTTTGTTTCACTTTCTTTCTTATTTTTGTGTAAACAATTAATAGTACATAATTATAGCTAATTATCTAAAAGATCTAAATTTAGAATTGAAAAAAGAGATGCGAGAATTCAAGAATAAAAGTTTAGTAGTTAATGGTTGAAATTTTATTAATTTTAAGATAGTTGGTTTCTTTAGTCTTTTTTTTTAATTGAACACTAGACAATGAATGGAATTTTCATGTCATAATAGATTTATTTTATTTTAATAATTTTTATATATTTTTTTATTTAATTTTTTAATTTTGATTTGACTTTCAACCGATCATCCCAACCCAACCGAATCCAATTGGATTAAGTTAAACATGCTTATTTAGTTGGATTGAGTTGATTTTATCTCAATACATTTAAAAGCCGGCTAGTGTCACGACCCAACCTACAATAAAAACAGGCCAAAAGATATCAAGTCTATTTTGGAACCCTAATGCTACCGCACGATTTTGTTTTGGTATCCATATACCTCAAAATGCATTTGTCAATTAAGGTGTAGAGACCCTTATAAACCTAGCATTTTTCCCATACTTTAACGATGAGGGGTTTGCCTATGGTGTTATAACTCAAGTTGGATTTTCACAAATCCTATCCAATTTAACTCATGCCTACCCTAACTAAATAGGCATACTAATTGTAATTCTAAAAGAATCCATAAGTTTTCAAAAGTTACATTATTGAAGGTCCGTTTGAGGATTGTTTTTGGGAGGTTTAAAAGTAATTTTAAAAACTAAAAGTTAACTTTGGTGTTAATAAATTTTTTTAAAAATCATTTTGGCAAAATCACCCCATCTTATAGTAGATTTTGATAAGGAATGAGAGATTTTTAAAAAATCTAATTTTGAGAATTAGTTTTATCCTTAATACAATTCCATATATATCCTCATATATTATAAAAATGCAAAATTCTCCTCATTAATTAGGAAATAAAATCAATAACTTTAAAGAGATTATTAATATTACCAATTACATTGACATAATAAGATAAAAATAAAATTAACATTATAAAATATCTATTTTAGTTATCAATTATTATATACACACAAAAATTATTTTATATACATAATTATAAATGTTTAAATAAATTTTTATTTAATATTATATCTAATTCAATCATTTCATTCTTACAACAATTTAATAGTAAAATTTACTAAAATACGCACTAACGCTTAAAACTCATAATAGTCTAAGGATAAATTTTACTAAACGCTTTACAACTAATTATTTCTACAAATACTATAACTATAATTATTTTTAAAAGTTTATGCGATTATTAAACCGCCTCAAGGGTTATGAATGGAAAATATAAATATGCCATACAATTTCAACTTTATGTTCCAAACATTTAATTCAAATATTTCATAGGAAATTATCCAATGAAAGCAAGTTCGAAACATTTATAGTTTTGAATTGGGAAAATGTCACCCTATATATACAAAATGTTCATTAGGGTGAGATATGGTACAACCCTGTCTACATCAAATTCAAAATAAATGAAGAGAAAAACAAAGCGATTAAAATCAATGACATATTTGTTTATGTGATTTCATATATAAAAAGGATATATAAATTGTGATAAGCCGTAGAAATGGAGAAAGAACGGAGGAAAAAAAAGGCTAAAGCTTATTTAATCCCTTAATGAAAGCTTGTTTATTAGGTAATATTACTCTTTTACAATAATGCTTTTTTTGACATTAAAAGAAAAATTAAATTACCAACTTAACAAAAATAAAACAGAAATGAAAAAGAACATATATTAACTTATGTGAAACACTTTATTAAGAAGTTAATATATTGATTTTTTTTTTTATTAATGTCCAAAAATTTGATAATTAAATTTTTACAATATTAATTATTTGGAAAATTTTAAGCTTCCACAAAAATTAATATATTCTTTAATTTTTATTTTATTTTTGTGGTTAATTGGTAATTTAATTTTTTTATTAATGTTAAAAAATAAATATTATTGTAAGAGGATAATATAATAAAAACAAGCTAAAAGAAATAAAAAGTAACGATGGGGTGTTAATAATTTAATGACAAGAATTTCTTTGCCCTAATTTACTATTCGGGTCAGATTCAACACCCAATTTACCCGGTTCACGATTTGGGAAGAGATGTGGGATGTTTGAAAAGTTCGATATAGATCTCAAATTTATCAATTGTGTTGTAAAGTGATACCAAATATGAATTTGATAAGTCGGTTTGGTGAAGCACATATATCAGACATGTTAGTCCCATTAAAGACAAGTCAATTGTATAAAACATAGAGATCTGACTGACAGTCATTTGAGTGTGATATGTTGTTTATGACTTCACGCCATATGATAGTCATGTCATCTTGGCCTTTTGGGATTCTGATTAGGATTTGGGATATTAATCCGAATGGGAGGAAAACATTTTTTTTAATCTCAATTTACTATTTAATATAGGTTTTCAGACGATTTTTCCTCCTAATTCATGATTGGGATGGGATCAGATTGGCCAATTCAATTAGGACATCACGATTGCTGACTCTAATCAAAGGTTTAAGAAAACTACGGTTAAAGTTAATTATACCCAAAATGAAACTTAAATTAATATTTTTGAAAATCAATTGCTCAAAATATTGTGAGTTTTATTTATTTTGGCTTTTTTTTTTAGCTCAACTATACCTTATAATATTACATATAGGCTCTATTTACAGGGTGCCATGCAATTATAACCACACAATTCAACTTCAATTTTTGATTTTTTGGGTAAATAAAAGATCTTGAAAGTAAAAAGATTGTATACTAATGTAAGACATGTTATGCTGAGAGTGCAAAAAATTTAATAATGAAAAGACTATTGAATGTGGGAGCAACAAAGTATTTAGCGGGGAACAAATCTGACAAATAATGTGAAAAAAATTAAGTTTTGCAACCATAAATCTATTGTCATGATAAGATTTTTAATAAATATGGATAAAATGGAATTTGAACATTATAAAAAATTCAGTCAATCACTTGAATGAAATAGATTTAAATTTAAAATGACTTAAATACTGTAGTTTAAAAACTTTAGTTTTTTCAAGTTTTTTTCTAACGACAAAGACTAAAATATTCTTATCAGTGAGTTTCACAATGGTATACTAGGTATAAAATGCGTTTATATAATAGTAAGATCAAGGTATGTAACCAATTATACTGCATCATATGTCCAAAAACATTGCAGAAGGCATCTAGAAACAAACAAAAACACTTTGAATCCGGACTATAGCAAAAGTTAGCACATGACCACTAAGAATATCACATGACAATAAATAGAAATCCCAAAACAAGCTATAACAACTAGCAGCATGTGATTCCTAACAAAATCATGTGTGAAACGTAGTATAAAGACGAAAATAGTTATAAAGTCAACAGTAGAAAATTAAACAAAGGGACTAGATGATGGAGATTTAGATTTAAAACTAAAATCTCCCACTAAGTCTGCCTTTTTCAATTTATAAATAAGGGAAAAAAATACTGAGAAAGGACTTTTGGCCATTTCTCTAATAAGCCGAGAGAAAATTAAATTCGAATTTACTAAAATTCATAAAACACGAAACTGACAAGAAAATTGGAGTACCTTTGCAAGTACACACACGTTGCATTTATGGAAAAACATCAAGGGCAAGAAGAATTTTCACTTACATAAAGTATTCAGGTATATCTTGAACCAATACTTCATTAACTGCTTATTAGGTATCATTAAATGATTTTTTATCAATCAATAGCAAAATACAATATTTTAGAATTTGAATGATATGTTTTATTGAGCTTATGAGTTTAGTTATTTTTAATCAAAGAATATTGTTTATTAAGTTAATAAATAAACTTTTGAAATATTACACAATCATTGCATACATTAGAGAAATTAAATAAATCATAGAACGTGTGCTAAATCAACACAGATGCCGATTGTTTGGCATTACAACTTATTTTTCACCTCTTAAAACTAAAACTAAGAGATCTATCTATGGGAGGGAGAAAAAAAATATGAACAAGAGTAATTTTAGTTGAAACATTCAAAAATTTATTGTTGGATCATAAACTTGATCCACACAACTTTGAAGCCCAAATGATCTCTAATCTAGCCCATAAAAGATTCTTTAGGTAGTTAAGATTTGTGGTGTTAAATGTGATATTGTGGTAAGTAAAACTTGTGGTGTTGAGTATGTTTGTTAGGTTTGATGTGTGATTATAATTTATATGGTAATTAGGTCAATGTATGGTTGTGATTAAATTGTGACAAGTATAAATACCTCCTTTCTTAGCTAGTTGAAGTAACAAGGAGTAGTAAAGCTTCTTAGTTCTAAAAGAATTGTAATTGAAAAGTTATATTAAGCTCATATGTAGGGATGGCAATAGGTACAGCCCGCAGTGGGTTTGTCATTATTAAATCTAAATTTAAACAAATTTTAAATTACCAAACTAACCCACAACTTGTTGTGAGTTTTAATTTTTTTAGAAAAAACCCATCCGCTATAGGTTTTGATAATTACCAAATTCACAATGGTACTTGACCCATTTTTTGTAGGTTTATACATTTAAAATTATAAATGTTCAATAGATAAATTTATAGTAATAATCTAAAATTCCACATAACATATTCAATTCTAAATTTAATCAATGTAAATAAAAAATTAAAATTTTAACATCAATCCAATAGAAATTCTCAAATTTAAGTATAAAATACAAAAATCCATAAAACAACAACACACTATCTATAAAACAACAACACACTAGTATCTAAAAATAACAATTATCATTTAGTATTATCATTCAACAAAAGCTCCAATAGAAGATCTTAATCTCATTCACCACCATTAGCACTCATCCAATACGATTCCTACAATAATAATTAAGATTAATATTTTCTAGAAAATAATATGTTTTAAATACTAATCCGAAGAATAAAATTATAATAATGAAATAATTCATACATTAAGTTAAATAATGACAGTCCATACAAAATCATAATAAGTATATAATAATTCATGCATTAAATTAAAGCATATTAGGAATTAAGCATGTTGCAACTTGCACACGTGTTTGCATTTTATATTGTTTACTTTTTATATTTTTAGATTTAAATATTTTTCAGTTAAAATTAAATTAAAAATATTTTAAGAAACTAAGGGTTGCTGGATATCCATGCAAGTATTCGTTGGATATTTAACTAATACCATACCTATTCATAACCTCGTGTGGATTTCAATTTATAATACCAAACCTGCCCGCAACCCACAAAATTATCCACAGCGTACGGATTTTTATAGGCGTGTTGCAAGTTTGTAGGTACCATTGCCATCCCTACTCATATGAAAAAAGAGTGTTTTGAGTACTTGATCATTCAAATTCTCCAACAAAGTGGTATTAGAGATAGTAATCGGTGCTCCATATAGTAACATAGCGTACTAAATCAAAGAGCTTGACAAAAGGAACATAATGCTATAAGAATCAACCTCTTCATAGTCTAGACGTGCCCACACTTGCTGCTAAAAGTTTTTTTCCTAAAACTAAGTCAACTCACCAAGTTAAACCAAATTGAACCAGGGTTAATCGCTTTAGATCGAGCCAAAAATAAGATAAATCGAGTCAAAGCCGAGTCAAGTGAACCGAACTGTACCGATCAATTGACCATTGACCATCAGCCGTTGACTGTTGATCGAAATTTATAATTTTGGTCCAAGTCCCTCTATAGGTGTTTTAACATTCTGGATCCATCCATGCAATTAGAATTTTCAAACTTGGACTCTATAAAGAGTTATGATAAATAGTGGCATGGCGTCATTCCAAGTTCCATTATTAAAAGAAAGCAACTTCAACAATTAAAGTATTAAAATGAAGGCCTTTTTGGAGCTCATGGTGTTTGGCAAGTCATTGAAAAAGGCTACAATGAAATAGAATATGAGGTTGCCCCCAAGGGTGTAGCCAAGTTGATTGGCAGTGCAATCTGTCGCCCCTCGCTTGTGTGGACTCAAGTTCGAGCCCTCAGGCTGGGGAGGGGGATAAAAATTAATTTGGGCTTGCCCACCCCCATTTCCTTTTTAAAAAAAGAAAAAAAAACTAGAATATGAGGTTTCTTTGACTCAATAACAAAAAAGATAGTTTAAAGGATTTAAGAAAGAGAGACAAGAAAGCTCTTTTCCTCATTTATTAAGCATTGGATGATGATGGATTTGAGAAGATTTTGAGTGAAACTTCAACGAAGGAAGCATGGGAAACCTTGAAACACTTTATAAAAGAGAAGAGAAAGTGAAAAATGTGCATCTTTAAACTCTAAGAGGTGAGTTTGAATCATTACACATGAAAAAACTCAAATTGATTTTAGATTATTTTTCAAGAGTTCTGATCGTTTCAAATCAACTAAGAAGAAATGGTAAGAAGACAGAAGATATAAGAAGTATGGAAAAAATATTTCTCTTATTAAGCCTAAGATTTGAGTGCATAGCTAAGACAATTAAAGAGAAGAAAGACTTGAAGGCTATGATAATTGAGCAACTTCAAAGTTTGTTGCAAGCCTATAAAGAGAAGCATTAAAAGAAACAAGGGATCAATGATAGCTCCTCAAGATGCAAATCAAGGAGAAGACAAGAAGTTAAGGCAATGAGATAGGACAATGGTCTTGAAGTAGATGTAGAGGTCAAGAAAAGGTAGAGCACATAGTTGTGGACAAGGCTGGAATTTCAACGACAACAATTCACGAGGTTGGAATTCCTACGACAACGACTCCAACTATGAAAGAAGAGAAAGCTAAACTAAAGAATTAGGAAGGGAAAAACCAAAATTGAGGTATGACAAATCCTAAGTACAAGGCTACAATTGTCAAGGGTTTGGGCATTACACTTTAGAATATAGAGCTCTATGTTGATGAGAAATTGAATTATATTGAAGAAAAGAATGAAGAAGATGGTACAATTTTACTGATACATAATAACACCAATAGAGGTCAAGCAAATGTATGGTATCTTGACATAGGTACTAGCAATCACACGAGTAGAAATCGAAATATGTTCGTGGAATTGAATGAAATTAATGAAAAACAATATTGCTTTTGGAGATATTTCAAAAGTATTAGTGAAGGGTAAAGGTAATATTCTTTTTCGTATAAAGATAGTAGTAACCAATTGATTTCAAATGTTTACTATGTGCCCAATATAAAAGGTATCATCCTCAATTTAGGTCAACTCTTGGAAAAAGGCTATGATATTCACTTAAAAGATAACAATTTTTTTTTTCTAAAAAATGGCAAAGGAAATCTAATTACGAAGGTGAAAATGTCAAAAAATAGATATTATCTTTGAGTATTCAAAATGATCTTACAAAGTGTTTAAACACTTATTACAAGAATGCATTATAGCTTTTACGTCTTTGATTTGGGCATCTTAACTTTGGAGGATTGGAGTTACTATCCATGAAGAATTTGGTTAAAGGCTTACCATGCATCAATAACCCTAATCAACTTTGCAAAGGATGCTTATTAGGGAAGCAATTTAGAAAAGCTTTCTAAAATAATCAAACTCAAAAGCAAACAAGCTGTTCAAGCTCGTTCACGCAGATGTTTATGGCCCAATCAAACTAAGCTCTATTAGTAAAAGTAACTATTTCCTTCTCTTTACAAATGACTTTGAAAAAAAAACACTTGAGTGTACTTTTTGAAGTAGAAGTTAGAAGTTTTTGAAGCTTTTAAAAAGTTCAAAACTGCAGTGGAGAAAGAAAATAGTTACAAGATTAAAGCCATAAGATCTGATTAAAGAGGAGAATTCACTTTTAAAAAATTCTAAGAATTTTTTGAAGCAAATGAAATTCGATATCCTTTGACTTTTCTATGATTCTCCCAACAAAATGGCATAATAGAAAGGGAGAATAGAACCAGCCCCCAAGGGCGTGATCGAGTTGGCTAGCAGTGATTCTATCACCCTTCAAGACTCGAGTTCGATACTTGGAGATGGTAAGAGAGATAAAAATTATATTTGGGCTTACCTACCCTCCCTTACCTTTAAAAAAAAAAGGGAGAATAGAACTATTGTTGACATGGCAACAAGCATGCTGAAAAGAAAAAGAGTGCCTAAAGAATTTTGGGCTAATGTTGTTACATGTGCAGTTTACCTGTCTAATAAATCTCTAATAAGAAGTGTATGGGGCAAGACATCACAAGAATCATTGAGTGGCAGAAAGCCATACATCTCCCATCTAAGAGTTTTTGGAAGCATATCTCATATATATGTATCAGATGAAAGAAGAACCAAGCTAGATGACAAAAGCAAAAATTTTATCTTCATTGGCTATGACAACAATTTTAAAGAATGCAAAATGTACAATCCAAATAACAAGAAGATCATAATTAGTCGAGATGTAATTTTCAATGAAAAAGGAAAATAGGATTTCGGCTCTCATGTAGATGACCTTAACTTCTTTCCATTTGAAGAAAATGAACAAATAAAAGAGAAAAACAACAGGAGTTGGCTACTATACCTACCTCTCCAGCATTAACCACTTATAAAGATTCACTACTATCATTTTTGGCGGAGAGAGATGCAACACGCATAAGAAGTTTACAAGATTTTTATAAAGTAATGAAGAGACTTGACAACCTCACTCTCTTTTGCCTCTTTACTAATTGTGAGCTTGTAAACTTCTAAGAAGTTGTATAAGATAAGAAGTAAGGAAAAGCAATAGATGAAGAAATCAAAGTCATTATGAAGATGACACTTAGGAACTTGCCACTCTTCTCAATGGTCATAAAGCCATCGGTGTCAAATGGGTGTGCAAGATGAATAAAAATGCCCAAGGTGAGGTTGAAAAGCACAAGGCAAGGCTAGTTAGAAAAAGGTTATAATCAAAAAGCCGGCATAAACTTTAATGAAGCATTTGCTCCTATTGCCGCTAAGACTAGTTAACACGACTTAAAAGTGATTTTCAACTCCCAAGTATAAGAGTGTCTTGCTATATTATAACATGGTGAGTCCGAGGTCGATACACAGAAAAGATTTAATTTGTTTATTTTATTTTTTCTAAAAATAAAAATAAAACTTGAATATATGAGACTTAATTTAAGTGAAACTATGAAATTAAATTAGTTAGGATTATGGATCTACTCTTAGTAGTAAATAAAATTTAACAAATTCTTTTTTCCATTTTTATTTAAATTTATTGCCCAAAAGATTAATTATATAAATTATTATGATTTTCCCATTAATTTTATTATGGATTAAGTATTTATTGTGCCAAAATTTAATTTATCTACAATAAATCAAAATACCATGTTACCATATCTTATATTAAGATATTATGAATTTATTGTGCCAAAATCTATTTTTTTGTCTACAATAAATCAAAATTTCAAAATATAAAATATGTATAAAATTAATTAGAAAATAATTTAATTTATATAATTAAAAATAGAATTTGATTAATTCATATTTATTTCTCAAGAGTTTCACCTTACCCTAACTATTAGTATTTAACTAAGCATGATTGAAATAAAAATAATTCTTAAAATTAAATTACTCATAATTAAAAGGAAATAAAACAACTAAAATTGAAAATAAAACTAATATTTATTTATGAAAATAATTAAACAAAATATTATAACACACATGGCAAAGAGGATTACAAGGAGATTGAGAGAATTTGAGAAGAAGAGAGATAATTAAAAACACAAAAATGATGCTCTATTTATAGAGAAATATATTTATAATCTAGTATTTTGCGGTCTATGATAAGTTTGATGCATGCGCTTTACATAACCATTAGATCAAGATCTAATGGCCGGTCAAACTTAAAAAGTCAACCTTACACGTGGCATCATATGAAATGTCTGATTTGATCAAAGAACGATTTAGATTTTGCGTGTTAATGGGTGGATAGGCTCAACCCGAATACAAAGATTCGGATTCTTCAACTTGCTTCACCAACCATTGCCACCCGGCACAATGTTGGCCATTGAATTATGAACGGTTGAGATTTAGTCAAAATTGACAGCTATCTAGTGCATTCATGTCTATTGTAAGCTCATTTTATCATCCAATCAATGCATAGTCAATTAAAAAAGTCAACTTTCCTTCTAAAATCTATATTTTAAGCTGGTCTTGACCCATCCTAAGGTTTTCGAACCTCCGGAATCCAAATTTGACATTTATTTCTTTGTTTGAAACCTTGAATTACATGAAATTAATATTTTACCTAATAAATAACTCAAAATTAAATATAATTAAAATATAATTAATAATTCTTAATAAATTACATAAATACAAATGTAAATTATAATATATACACAAAATAACATTTTTATCCTTTAATAAACATACAATTTTTAACACTAATCACACCCCCCAACCATCTTATGGTTAGTCTTTAGCAATTAAAGCGTTATATTAAATTAAGATTTATAAAATTCACATGCAAGTTAATAGTTGTTCATCTACCCTTTAAATTACCAAATAAATGAACTCTTTCAAATTTCTTTAACTTTTTGTTGTTGACTCATTATCCAGAACATCACCAAATATTCTTTTGTGCTCAAGTCATTAACACAATACTTATGGGGCTTCATTAAAAGAAAACAATATTTTCATTCTAAAATTTAATAGAAACTCTATCTTTAGGCAGCAGTTTATTCACATATATTTTAAAATATTATATTTTTAACCCATGTAGCGAGCTTTAGGCCAGTGACTCCCTGACTAATTGACCTTGTGGCACCAGGGGTTGAAACACCCCTACAGACTTAATTACTCGGGTTTTTATAAATAAGTAAATAATATATCTATAACCCAGGTAGCGAGTTTTAGGCTAGTGACTCCCAGACCAGTTGGCCTTAGGGCACTAGGTGTTGAAACACTTTTATAGACTTAATTACTCGTGTTTTAGATATAGAAAAAGTAGACATTCAATTTTTTTTTCTTTTTTTTTTTGCAATATACATTTTCTACTACCTTAGATATCATCTCTAATAAATTAAAAAAAAATGTTGAAAAAACTTTAACTTACAACCCACTAGTATATGTTGCAGTGTGTGTGTGTGTGTGTATAGAATGATTTAATAATACCTGTTAAATGAGTAAACAAAATGACTTAATAACCAATTGGAGAGTTAAAAAATTTGAGTAATTCAAAGAAAGAGGGAACACAAACAACTTACTATGAATTTAAAAATCAAAATATAACACAATAGAACTATTAGGATGCGTATCAAAAGTCGTGACTCTTTACATAGCCATCCTAGACACAAAAAAATTGTTATTGTTTTTTTTTTTGAAAAATAGATAAACACATCTATTTATAATGTACATTACTATCCCTTCCCCCCAACCTAATTCAAACATTATTCATAATTTAAAGATATGCATGCAAAAAGGTGAAAAAGATAAAGAAAACATAAAAAATAAAGATAAGATAAGAAAGATCACACTTGAATTGACTGCAGAAGCTTGAAGAAGATGACCCCAAAAAAAAAAACTTTAAGAATAAGAAGATGCGTTTCTAGGAGTATTACACTCTATGTTCTACCATCTTCGACTTTAGATTTATTCAAAGTTAGTTTTACAACATCACCAGGATTGAAAATTCCACAATTATCAACTATTCCCTCCCCCCAACTAGATTGAGACAATGTCCTTAATGTCTTAAAGGAAAGAAGTAGAGTTTAGAAGACATTATTTGACCGTTCCTAGAAAATAATCACAAATGAAGAGTTAAATCAAATTTGTACTTCTTACGAGGGCTATGGTCACATCATTAGTCAACCATTCCAATGCCAAAGTCTTAGGATTTGGCTCTGGTTTGTAAGGTTGTAAAAGATCAAGTAACTCATTAGCAGTAAAAGCACAGACAAAGAGTGTTTTCGCAGAAATTTGAATAAAATGATTTTTAATGAATGTTAGCAAGCCATCATAAAGTTATTAACATTTAACAAACTGATGGATTTTTTACGAATGTTCAAACTGGTCCAAGATGCAAATGTAATCAGTGCCTCTAGAGTTGCAAGATCTCATGGCAAGAAAATAAAAGCATCAGCATGATTTACCATTTCAGTTATTCTCTCCTGCATACCTGAGACAACCATTTCTTCTCCAATTGGTGGGCCAGGTATACATAATAGAGGTTTTAAAGCTTGTGGAATAATGCCTAGCACTTGGTTTCCTCTAATAAAAACAGCTTATGATAAAAGCTTTGATAACCCTCGGTTACCTCCTCCATATACAAGATGTAGTTTTCTTTCAACTATGACATGACCAAGATGTACAGTTGCCTTAACAAACTCCTTGTACTTTCTATAATGAAATCCATAAAGCACATAAATGTTTTTGAATTGTCTACTTGAAGATGATGCCATTGGAAAAAATTTCAAAAACAAGTTGTAAATATTTGAAAAAGGAGCTCATATTTAAAGATTCTGGCGGCAGACATAATGATACACAGCTATAAATAGGTTGGTGTATTTGTCAAATGACGCGTAAAGCTTGTGGCTTAATAATTCAAAAGCAAACAGTAAAAAGAAAAACATAAATAGTGACTAAAAACAAACAGTAAAAGGAAAACGTACAATAATTAGATATAAAAATCACACCATTAACTATAAGAATACAAACGATAAAAAAACAACAAAATAAAAGGATATGTAATGGTAGTTGTGATTGTGGGTTACATCTTCTTTTGGTTTTACATCTAGTAACAGATTGAACACCCTCTATGGGTCGGGGACAGGCTTCCCATCTAATTTTCTTATAAACTGGCAAACATGGTCTTTTTGAGTAAGATTCCCAAGGCTAAACTGTGCATTTTCTTTTTGGAATAGTCCCAATAAGTTTTGAATCTCATGTTGCACATATCCGCTTCGATGCGTCTCAAGAGATAGTAAGATATCATCCAATGATTCTTTACTCAGGCCATCTTTAACAAATTTAATTTTATCTTCTCGAGTATCAAAAACCATTCCTAAAGATTCATAAACTTCTTGCTTGCAACTAAGTCTTACACAGTTATGACAGTCAGAGCCAACTAAGCTCGTCAAATTCTAGTTTTTCAGAAGTATCATGTTCAAGTTGCTTATTTAATTCAATTGAATTAACCAAACAAAAATCACTAAGTTCAGAAAAATTCCCTTTTTGAATATTTTCCTTTATACAAGATTCAAGCAATTCCTTTTGTTGATCAGTATCATCTTCATTCTCATTTTCTTCATTAGGTTGCCTACACATGTTAAAAACATTCAACTATAAAGTTATATTTCCGAATGACAAATTCATTAAACCATTCATACAATTAATCAAAGCATTAGCAGTTGCTAAAAATGGTCAATCCAAAATTATAGGAATTGGTTTGTAATTATTCACAATAGGTTCAATTTCTAAGACAATAAAATCTACAGGGTATAAAAATCTATCAACTTGCACTAAAACATCTTCCACTATTCCTTTTGGTACTTTAACTGATTTGTCGGAAAATAAAAGTGTAGTTGAAGTTGATTTTAGCTCACCAATATTAAGTTGAACATAAACTGAATATGGAAATAAATTAACACTAGCACCAAGGTCTAGTAAAGCATGTTGAATTTTGTGATCACCAATAATACAAGAAATAGGAGAACAACTAGGATCTTTATATTTAACCTTATTATTAGTAGATAGAATTGTACTTACCTGTTTGGCCATGAAAGTACTTTTTTTTACCTTCAATTTCCTCTTGAAAGTTCATAAATCTTTTAAAAATTTGGCATATGAAAGTACTTGCTTGATTGCATCTAACAGAGGAATGTTAACTTTCACTTGCTTGAAGATTTCATAAATTTTAAAAGAGTGGTTTGATTTTCTAAGTTTATTCAATGCTTGTGAAAATGGTGGTTTAGATGGAACAATAGTTATTTCTTCACTAGGTGTAAGTTTATTTAGTCCCTCCTTACCCTTTGAATTTTCATCTTCACAAGGTTTAGGAATAGGCCTATCAACAACCTTACCACTGCGAAGAGTTATAACTGAATTGACTTGGTCTATTATTGGATTTTGTTGAATCTTGGGATTTGGTTGTGGTTGAGCTGGAAATTTTTCTTTTTCTTAAATTGAGTGTAGAAGCAATTTTAGCAATAGTATCTTTCAAATCAGAAAAGGTTTGTGCATTTTGATTGTTAATAGCATCTTGCTTCCTAATGACTAAATGCATTGCATCTTCCAAATTTTTCCATGGTGGTAGAGCATATGGTGCATAAGGCTGAGCATTTTGAAAATTTTGTGGAGGTGGTGCTTGTAAAGATTATGCATTGTTATTATTTCTCCAACCAAGATTATAAGTCTGTGAGTATGGGTTTGGCTTATTAAAAGTGTTAATAGCATTTGCTTGATCATACAAACATTCTTTAAGTGCAGGCAAAGTGGGATAATCTTGAGTCAAATGATCATTAGAACTACAAACATTACATGCAATTTCTTTAATAGATTTCACTTGATCACTTTTTTTATTTTCTAAAGCTTCAACCTTCCTAACTATGGATGCAAATTTTGCTTGTAAATCATGATATTCGCTAAGATTATGGATTCCTCTACTGGATGGAGATGGTTGTGGTTTATTTGTCAATTCAAAAGTTCCAACAGCATCCCAATGTTGTGCATTTTTAGCTAATTGGTCAAGATAATCCAATGCATCTTCAAGATTTTTATCTCTAAATTCACCATTACACATCATTTCTACAACTTGTCTACTTTGGGGTGTCAAACCGTTGAGTGTTAAAAAGTGTATATTTATAATGGAGAAAATCATCATTTTACACTCCAAGTCTCACTGATTTCCCTACTTTTATGTCTTTAAGTCCCTTGTGATTTAATTATGTATGTTTTATTTTAATTAAGTATTTTATGTATTTTAAGGGACATCATGGTCATTTCAAAATGAACGAGAGATCAGATAAAAAAACGGACAGCAATTTTGAACTCAGGACAATCGAAAACCTTAAGAGGAGCATAAAAAAATAAATGGTACTGTTCATATATACGGAATTGTTCATATATACGTTATTGTTCATGACACTGTTCACCTATACTATATGATTACGTGGCGGCATTTGATTGGACGAATGATGTGGCATTGACTGATGATGTGGTGTTGATTGATAACGTGTCACGATCCTATTGAACTAAAATGCTAATGTTGCGTTGATCAGCGACGTGATAGTATGATAGTGGACCAAAAAAATGTGCGTACGGTACATGCATATACACGGAATGGCAGCCCTGATGATGTGTTCCATCTAATAAGGACTTGTCATGTGGCGCAATCCTAAGTGTTCAAATTGTTTTAATCCGATGGCCATTATTTACTCATTGTATCTATAAAAATGGGGCTCCCCCCTCCCCCCTAATTTGACACCCCTGAATCTATTTTTTAGTTTCATTTTTTGTAATTCCATCTCTATCTTATATTTTCTACGTATTTTAATAAAATTTCTATTTTACCCCTAGTTCAATTATGTGTAGCTAATTTTCTTTCAAGTTTGGGTTGAAGGTGAAGTCTCAACATGCTCCATGGGCTTAATTTGTTAAATTTACTTTTTCTTCCCCTCTAATTTATGTGGATGTTTTGACTTTTCGTAGACAGATAGTAATAATCTTGTCCAGATATCGGTTGGTATAACCATCTCCCTAGGCAAGGTTATTACTATTTGGCACAGGAAGTACTTAGCATCATATCTATTATGGTGAGGTTCATGAGGAGTGAAAAATTCCTCTTTACGATTTAATTGGCACTAATAAAGAATGTTAAGCCGATAGTGTATGTTGAGTATAGATTCGGAGATCAAAGCACTTCATTTTAATAGTTTATTCCTACTGCTCTAATTTAAATCATAAGATAGCCTATATCTCTTTCATTAAAAATCCAACCACCAACTCAAAAAATTTATTCTACATGCAATTAAAATTCACCTCCTTGTGAGATCGACACTCGTCACCGTTGATCTATTCTATAATAGATTCGTGCGCTTGTGAGTTCAATAAGATTTGCACAACATCAAACTCTCATAGAAATAAGTGACCAATCACCAAGTTTCAAAACCATGGTGTGGACATATGTTAAGCAATTCTTTAAATCTATCCCAACATTGGTACAATGTTTCTCCATTTTTTTTTAGTGAACGAATTGATTTGTCTTTTAAAAGAATTGCTTTTATAAGGTGGAAATTTTTTTTTCAAAAATTGTTCTTGCATGCTATTCCAAGTTCTTATTGATCAAGATTTAAGGTTTTGTAGCTAGGTCTTACCTTTATCTTTTAATGAAAACGGAAAAAGCTTTAATCTAATTATGTTCATGCTATAATTTTGGTCTGTGTATGTATTACAAACTTCCTCAAAATCTCTTAGATGCAAGTATGGATTCTTAGATTCTAAACCATGAAATGCTGGTAAAAGTTGAATAATACCTAATTTGAAATTGAATCGTACTGTTTCTGGAGGAAATACTATACACGAGGGGGCTCCGGTTCTTGTTGGATTCATGTAGTCTCTCAAGGTTCTAGGTTGATTTTGATCATTTGCATTATGTTGAGAATGATTGTCTCCCTAATCAATTTGAAGATTAAGTTGGTCCAAAAGGTTTTCGTCTTGGATCTTAGCCATGATTGGTGGCGGTGATTGAGATCTACGAATTAATCTACCACTTAAAGTTCGAGACCAACGTCTCATGATATGATGATGATGATGTGTGTGTGAAATTATAGTGTAAAAATGATACACAAAAATAAATAAATAAATAAATGAAAAATACACAAAATAAAAGCAAACTGAAAGTTAAATAAACAAGAAAAAATATGAAATGAAAATAAATAAAATAAAAATTAATTAACTAAAATTAAATAGGCGATTGAACCTGTCATATAAAAAAATAAATGTAAAAATTAAATTACAAAAATTAAAAGAAGAAAGAAGGAATATTTACCTCAAGGTGTAGATTTTTTTTCTTTTTCTTTTTAAAAATTACCAACCAATTAAATGATTAATTCAAATTGTTAGGCCTTTGTTGTAATTTTTAAAGTCAATATTTAGTTTATTGAGTCCAAATAAGGTCAAAATAGGATCCAAATAAATCAAAATAAGTCCAAGGATATTCCAAAGAAGTTCAAGTTATAAGTCCAAATTTGATTATTATGGGAAAATTTCGGCAAGGGATTAATCATATATTTCTTAGAATTTTGTGGTCAAACTGCAATTATGAGAAGAAGGAGCTGGAGAAAAGAATTTTTTGTGGTGAAAGTGAAATTCTGAAGAATTTTAAGGACAGAACAAAATTTTAAAAAAGAAAAATGAGGTAAATGAAAATTTACAAAAAAAAAAAGGAATAAAAACAAAACAAAATAAAACAAAATAAATATTTTTTCCCGGCAACGCCACCAAAAACTTGACACGACTTAAAAGTGATTTCCAACTCCCAAGTATAATAGTGTCTTGTTTTATTATAACTCGGTGAGTCTGAAGTCGATCCACACAGAAAAGATTTAATTTTTTATTTTATTTTTTCTAAAAATAAAAATAAAACTTGAATATATGAGACTTAATTTAAGTGAAACTATGAAATTGAATTAGTTAGGGTTATAGATCCACTATTAATAGTAAATAAAATTTAAAAAATTCTTTTTTCCATTTTTATTTATATTTATTGCCCAAAAGATTAATTATATAAATTATTATTATTTTCCCATTAATTTTATTATGGATTAAGTATTTATTGTGCTTTTCATTTAATTTGTCTACAATAAATGAAAATACCATGTTACCATATCGTATATTAAGATATTAAGAATTTATTGTGCCAAAATCTAATTTTTTTCTACAATAAATCAAAATTTCAAAATATAAAATATGTATAAAATTAATTAGAAAATAATTTAATTTATATAATTAAAAATAGAATTTGATTAAATCATATTTATTTCTCAAGAGTTTCACCTTACCCTAACTATTATTATTTAACTAAGCATGATTGAAATAAAAATAATTCTTAAAATTAAATTACTCATAATTAAAAGGAAATAAAACAACTGAAATTGAAAATAAAACTAATATTTATTTATGAAATAATTATACAAAATATTAAAACACACCTGGAAAAGAGAATTACAAGGGGATTGAGAGAATTTGAGAAAAAGAGGGATCATTAAAAACACAAAAATAATGCTCTATTTATAGAGAAATAAATTCATAATCCAGTGCTTTGCAGTCTATGATAAGCTTGATGCATGCGCTCCACATAACCTTAGATCAAGATCCAACGACTGGTCAAACTTAAAAAGTTAACCTTACACGTGGCATTATATGAAACGTCCGATTTGATTGAAGAACGGTTGAGATTTGGTGGGTTAATGAGTGGATCGGGTTGACCCAAATACAAAGATTTGGATACTTCAACTTGTTTCACCAACCACTGCCATGTGGCACAATCTTTGCCATTGAATTATGAATGATTGAGATTTAGTCAAAATTGATAGCTATCCAGTGCATTTATATATATTGTAAGCTCATTTTATCATCCAATCAATGTTTGGTCAATTGAAAAAGTCAACTTTCCTTCTAAAAATTGTACTTTAAGTCGGTCTTAACCCATCCTAAGGTTTTCGGACCTCCAGAATCCAAATTTGACCTGCATTTCTCTGTTTGAAGCCTTGAATTACATGAAATTAATATTTTACTTAATAAATACATAAAAATACTCAAAATTAAATATAATTAAAACATAATTAATAATTCTTAATATATTACATAAATACAAATGTAAATTATAATATATGCACAAAATAACATTTTTATTCCTTAATAAACATACAATTTTTAATACTAATCACTAGTCATTCTAAAAGAAGTAGAAGATTTTCTAAATAGATGTGAAGTCAGCTTTCTTAAATTGGATTCCTCGCAGAGGAAGTCAACGTCAAACAACCATTACGTTATGTGATGAAATGGTATAAGGATAAAGTTTTGAGATTGAAGAAACCTTTATAGGTTAAAGCAAGCACCAAGTGCATGGAATAACAAAATTGACAAGTATTTTCAAGAGAACGGCTTCATTAAATGACCATATAAGCATGCTCTTTGTGTCAAAGACAAAGAGATATTTTGATTGTTTGTCTGTACGTGGATGATCTCATCTTTAATGGAAATAATCCAAGCTTATTTGAAGAGTTCAAGAGAGTGATGACAAGGGTTTAAGATGATTGATATCAGACTTATGGCGTATTATCTTAGTATTGAAGTTAAGCGAAAGGAAGAAGACATTTATTTCTTAAGAAAGCTACGCAAAGGAAATACTCAAAAAGTTCAAAATGAATTAATGTAAGCCAATAAGCACACCAATGAAATGCAGAGTCAAGTTGTCAAAACATGATAAAGGAGAAAGAGTAGATTCAACACTTTCTAAGAGTCTAGTTAGAAGTTTCACTACTTAACTTACACAAGGCTAGACATTTTCTACGTTGTTGTACTAATTAGTCATTATGTAGAGTCTCCCACTATCACTCATTTTAATGCCACAAAGAGAATCCTTCGCTATTTAAAGGCACTATTAACTTTGGCTTATTATACTAAGTTTCTAATGACTATAAGCTCAATGGATATAGTAATAGTGACAAGAGTGGAGACACAAATGATCAAAAGAGTACCATTGATTTTGTGTTCTTCATGGGAGATACTGCTTTCACATAGATGTCAAAGAAGTAACCAATCATTACACTTTCTACCTATAAAGCTGAGTGCGTAACTACTACATCAAGTATTTGTTATGCAATCTGGCAAAGAAATTTACAAATGGAGTTGGGTTTGTCACAAGAATAACCCACAGAGATTTTCATCGTCAACAAGTTAACAATTGCCTTAGCTAAGAATCTTGTCTTCCATGACCAAAGTAAGCATAATTACACTTGCTACCATTTTATACGGGAGTGTGAGAAACGATGTACAAGCAAATCATGTCAAATCACAAGATCAAGCAACTAATATCTTTACTAAGCCATTGAAAAAATAAGACTTTATCATATTGAGAAATTTGCTTGGTGTCACAGGATCAAGTTTAGGGGGGTGTTAAATCATAAACTTGATCCATACAACTTTGAAGCCAGAATGATTTTTGATCTAGAGAGTTTCTTGAGGTAGTTAAAATTTGTGGTGTTGAGTATGTTTGTTAAGTTTGATGTGTGGTAGTTTGGTTAATATATGGTTGTGATTAAGTTGTAACAAGTATAAATAGCTTCTCTCTTAGTTGATTTAACAAGAAATAATAGAGCTTCTTAGTTCTAAAAGAATTGTAATCGAGGAGTTGTATTGAGCTCATTAAAATAATTAAAATAAATAAAATAAATAAATAAAGAGGGTTTTGAGTATTTGATCATTCAAATTCTCCAACAACTATGACGAAGATAAAAATCAAACAGACTTTTGATTATGCTCCAACAAGAAGCGGCACAACTGTTCTAAAGCAACAAACACGCTTACGAATTACAATTTAACCTTCGAGGCTACAAGTGACTTTTGCATATTTTATCTACTTCCTTTGTCTTCGTTTTGCTCTTCTAACCATCCTCACTAACCATTGTGGTTTTCCCGCTGAGAATATAATGTATCCAATAGACAATCCAATCGCAAGTCCATATGCATACCCCATCTTCGCCATTTTCCAATCAAACCAGGTTGCACTTTCAGCTTCCTCATGATCAGTAGAAGCCGAAGGAGGCCCTTCTGGCAACCCGTCATTGCTGCATGTTACTGTCAATGGCTCTCCACACAAATGAATGTTCCCAATATAGGAATCATTATCAAATGTATTAAATTGATTGCCTCGAGGAATGCGTCCCCAAAGCCGGTTATATGACAGATTTAACAATGCAATGGCTGTAACGCTTAACAACTGCTCTGGAATCCTTCCTTCAAGCTTGTTGAAAGAAAGGTCCAGCGATTCAAGTGCTGTCAGATTCTCAAACGACACCGGAATATTACCTGTCAGGCTATTGTGTGAAAGGTTGAGCACTTTGAGTGATTTAAAGTTTCCAAGCACTTTAGGAATCTCTCCGTAGAACCGATTGCTTGAAAAATCCATAGATCTAAACATGATTAAGATCCTGTACAATTGAAAATCATGTCCTTTCATTGCCACCGTTACGGACTCGTCATAGTAGGCTCCACCCATATACTGAAGTCTTGTTGCCTGTTTGTCCACATTCGTCATTGCTTCCATACTAGTAAAAATCCTTCTTGGCAGAAAATCATTGAATTCGTTACGAGAGAGATCAATGATTCTAAGGGCTTGAAAGGAAAATGCAGTATTGGACTTGCATAGCGGACCATAGAATTGGTTAGATCTCAAGATAAGAATTTTTAAAAGTGGAAGAGATCCCAACCAACACGGAAAGGTGTCACTTATCATGTTATTCCCCACATTGAAAACTTCCAACTTAATACATTCAGCCAGAGATCTTGGTAATGACCCTTCAAACTTGTTGCTATTAAGGTCAAGACTCCGTAAATGACTTGCATTTGCAAAAGTATCATGGATGTGGCCCTCAAGGCTGTTGTTCTTGTTGAAAAGGTGAAGCTCAAATCTGGAAATTACAAGTTGTATGACATGTCAAATGTCTTTAGACGTGAGTAACTACATGTCCTCTAATGGAGTATGATCGAGATGACGTGTCGGTTGGATGGATTAGTTGTGCATACCATTATCACGTGTGTAACTAATCCAAACGACAGGCATTGTTTCCGTTTTGAATGACAGAATGCAGGGATGAGTGACAAGTGTTCTTCATCAGTCAAGAGTCTGTTATTTCTGTTATGCTCACGTGTGGAAGATTGGATTCAAGCTTGCCGAGAAACGCAGGTGAAGGAGCTGATTTTCTGGGTAGTTTCTAGGTGTTTCTGCTGTAATATAAAAGGCCATATGAGCTGTTAATTGGGCAAGTTTTTTGAGTTACATCTACATTTCATCTTTGTATCTTGTAAACGGGATAATCAGTAAAAGCTTGCTTCTCTTTTCACAGTGGATGTAGGCATCTCAAAGCCGAACCACTATAATCTCTATGTGCAGTGGTTGTGTGTTTGTGCACTGATTTGAGTTCTTTAGTTCTAATTCTTGTGGTTGGTTCCAGTCATTAGTTCAAAGCATTCATTGATAAACCAGAAGTAAAACAGCCATTTATGATCTTGATCCATAGAGTGGTTCTTGGGGGAGCAAAGTTGGTCTTGTGACTGATCTTGTTACAACAGTTCTTCAAGTGCAGAGTAATCAGCTGATTGCTGAAGTTTCCAAGACATGGTGGAATGGTTCCGCTCAAATTGTTGTGAGATAAGGAAAGATATTTAAGGCAACTCAAACTGCAAATAGATGGAGGGATCTGTCCGGTCAATTTGTTGTTCGAAACTAAGAAGACTTGTGTCGAAGGTGGTGGAACCAGAATTGATCCTTGAATTTTGTTGTTTCGCAGATCAAGAGTCCTAATATTCTTCCCTGGATGTAGCGCTATATGTGTCAGAAAATTGTTGGAAAGATCAAGATCAATCAAACTCTTCCATCCTTTAGACTCTTGTTTCGAAATTCGACCGTGAACTCTGCCGTTAGATAGGTTTAAGACTCTTAACTTTTCTGAGTTTCTCAGGAAACTTGGGAACTCACGGACATTGCAATTAAAGAAACTCAATTCTAAAAGACTAGGTAAGGAATATTTGATATCGATATTGCCAGAGGAAGTAAATGAGAGCAGGTTGTTATTTGAAAGATCAAGAAATTGAAGATTTTTTAACTTGGAGAACTGGTCGAACCTGATAGTGCCACTCAAGTTATTTGATGAAAGATCGAGATCAGTGAGGTTCACAAGTTGAAAGAGGGAACTAGGAATTGTACCATGTATCTGATTTTCTTCCAAGTGAACTTCTTCTAGTGAATTAGGTGACTGGAATTGATCAATAGGACCAGTGAGCTTGTTCCATGCAAGGTTTACAGAAACCAAAGAAGGCAGTGTGAACAACCAAGATGGTACTTTGCCTTGGAGAGAGTTTCCATAGAGGTCTAAAGTGGTTAAATACAATAGTCCAGTTATATGATGAGGCAGTTGACCAGTAAGATGATTTGATGCGAACAAAATTTCAGTAGCTTTACTGAGGTTTCCAATTGATGTTGGAATTGACCCCATGAAATTGCAATATCTAATATCTACAGTCTCCAAAAACAGCAGATTTCCAATGGAATATGGTATTTCACCCGAGAAATCACTAAGAGAAATATCCAACTCCCTGAGAGGACCACTCCAGTTAGAATTTGGGAGGTAACCCGAGAGATGAATGTTTCCGTATAAATAGAGTACTCGAAGGTTTGGGAGAAGAAAAATTTGATCTGGGAAATTTCCTTGTATCCTAGTACCACTCAAATCCAGATCCGTCATTGTTGAAGATAAGTTTAGCAGAGAAAAAGGTTTGATCAAAGACAAATTTGTCGCTACGAGATGGAGAAGGCTTAATTTTGTAAGGTTACTCGCAAGCAAATCAAAAGTTTTTTGTTCGATTGTCAAGAAACAGAAGGAAAGATCAAGATGAGTTAGTTTGGACAAGTGAGATATTTCATAAGGGACTAGACCACCAAAATTAGAAAAAGAGAGGTTAAGATATGTCAATTCCTTTAGCCGTCCAAACTCAGGAGAGATTTGAGAACCGAGGAAATTGCTAAAAGCAAGGTTTAGAGATTGGAGATGTGAAAGGTGAAAGAGGGTGCTATTGTCATCGATGGTACCCACAAGCCTGCTGCAACTGCCATGAAGGTCGAGGCCAATCACGTTTCCAGTCACATTATCACATCTTACTCCATCCCATGAGCAGCAATCGGTACCCTCCGTCCAAGAGTTCATCTTAGGAGAAGAATTTTCTCCATTACAGTAAGAGTAATACGCAGGTCCAGCAGAAGTGCTATTTTTAAATTGAAGCAAAGCGAAACTTTGTTCCGGGGGGCAGAAATGATAATGAGTTGATTTAGGAGAGAAGTAATGGAAAGGTGATGAAGAATCAACTGGAAAATTATAACCGAACAAAAGGAAGTAGAAGAATAAGAGAGTGCAAGAGACTTGGTTATAATGCCATATGAATCTCTCCATCGTTTCGAAGAATTTTTTTTACAAAGAAACGTGACAATTACTTATCATATCTCTAATTGTTCAGGTAGATTAGATGAGTTTTTATATGCATTCCATGGATTCATTACTTGTTATATGCAATGTTGCAAGCTGGTCAATGAAATTGATTCAAATAATACGTTTAATATTTGTATGAACTGAAATTGTAATGGACAGAAATAAAAGATTCCATAAAATGAATGATCATCCAAATGGTGTGAATTAAGCAAGCATGCAATGGACAAAAGGAAAAAATCATTGACGGCAACCATCAATTAATGCTAAAGTAAATAAAATAAAAATAAATAGTGGGAAACCGGGCGAAATGTTTAATTTCCAGCTACAGCCACATGAACCGGACAAAAGGTTTAAATACCGGTTCTGTTAAAAAAAAGGTTATGAATTAAGGTTTAATTTTTTTTAAAAGAACAAAATGATTTTGATCTAAGTTATTTTCAAACAATAGCTTTTCTTTTTTCTTCGTCAATTCGATAAATTAAGCTAACTAATCGATCATTGCACGAAAAAGAGTGGAGCTTTTTGCAACCGTTCATTATCCTTACAAAACTCTATTTTAATTGAAATTAAAATTTAGGAAAATAAGAATCAATAACAAAGATTTTTTTCCCCAATAAATTAATTACATTTATAGTCAAATTTATAATAATCTATTGTTATTTCCTATTTCTTATTGACTAAATACTTTTGTACTTAAGATTGCATTCAAATTATTATTTAAAATATATGTAACTTAAGCCAATGATTAATATTCAAAAATTTATCACCTAAAAAAATTTTTAATTTGTGTGTCAGATAACAATAAGATTGTAAAAAAAACAAAAATAGCACAGTATTATTATGAGTTTTATCAAAAAAAAAAAAAACTAAAAAATTAGTAGAGTGTATAAGAAAAAAAAAAGGATATTTTTTGAAATAAAATAAATATAACTGAAAAAGGGATTTGGTTAGGAGATTAGATGGTCCAACTCCGCTAGAAATTATAGTATGAAATGGAGAAATTTAGGGCACCTAGAAGATGAAGCTACAATTGTAGACTGTAAATATGATCTTTGATAATATAAAGGCAATTTTTTAAAAAAAATTATGGATCCAAATTCCCTAAAAAGTTAACAAATTTTGATATGCCGAAGCCAAAAACTTCAGCGAGAATGCTAAAAATAACTAATTTTGAAGAAATATACATATAAAAGAAAATTAATCATATATATCCAGGAGAATTTGACCGAATTCTTGTCTTATTTTTCTAGACTTGAAATGACTCAATTTTGCATTAAAGACTTCTATATAAAACGCACAGATGGCACAGAGGAAAATCACAATGTTTTTCTTTACACCGAATGCTGTGAATCGGAAATATTAATGTGTCATTCGAGTTTGCGTCGGAACCGTTCAACTTCAAGTTCGTAGGAAATTATCCTCTGTTTAATACAAGTTTAAAATATTCATAGTGCCAAATTTGCCACATGTAACTCTATGCAAAATGTTAACTAGCGTATTGTATGCAGATATCCCTGTCCGCGTCAAATTCAAAATAAATGAAAATCGGTAATGGAATGACAACTTCTAAAGCGTGACGCGAGAGATCTTGTGGACTATTCGATTCATTTTCATTAAAATAGTTAATTTATATACCAAAAGAATACATTCACACCTTCACAGTGTGTTAAAATTTAGGAAAATTTTAATGAAGTGGTTTTAATGAGTATGAAAATGCGAATGTAATAAATTTTAGTAATGTTAATAAAGAGTGCTAAATGAGTATGAAAATGTGAATGTAATAAATTTTAATAAAGAGTGTTAAATTTTATCACTTTATTAAAATTTTATTATTGGACTAAAACTGGGGGAAAAGAAAAAAGAAGAATAGTAAAGTGTCACTTTGTTAAAAAAATAATAATAAATAAATTAAGACGGTAGCACAAGACAAGATTTTTATTTAAAGAACTAATACATAACATAACATACAAGACAACAGATTCCGCAACAAGAAGAAACGGCTAGCACAATTTATTCTAAACTCTAAAGCAGCAAACAGACGTCCAATTTAACCTTAGGCCACTGTAAATTTCAGTTGTTTCATCACCCTCCTATGCCTTGGTCTTGCTCTTCTTGCCTTCTTCTGCCGATCTGCTTCAACCATCATGACAACCCATTGTGACCCTTCCTGTTGTTGTCTGTTGAGAATACAATGTATCCAATTGACAGTCCTGATGCATAAATAGCCCATCTTTGCCATTTCCCAATAAAACCAGCTTGCAGTTTCATCTTTCTCATGATCAGTCGAAATCGAAGTAGGTGTTTTTGGAACCCCGTCATTGCTGGCTACCACATGTTACTGTCAATGGCTCTCCACACAAGTGAATGTTTCCAATATTGTGTGGAGAACGAACCCATGCAAGCAGCTGTCATTTAAGCAGAAACTAGACTAACAACTAGTACTGTAAGTTTTGGGTTTAAACACACCAGCCTTTGATCTGGTGATCATACGATGGCCAGCAGGATTTGGTTGTGGTGGTGATAACTGATGGGGTCATTTGAGGAATGAGGGTAAGAGGAATTAGAAGATGGAGCTATATGTAAAGATGGAAAAGGAGTTGGAGATGAAGAGTGTAGATCATTTGCAGCATTGGATGGAGATTGATAGAGAGGAGGAAGAAGTTGCGCCACAATCTGAGAAGGGAGAGGATTGGAAGCTAAAGTGGGATTAAACAAAGACTAATGACAAGCATTTTCCATTGAAGAAAAATCAACTCCAAATTGAAAAGGAAAAGAAGACTCATCAAATACAACATGGTTATTAATATTAACTTTTTCAGATGAATATGAATATTGATAACCTTTATGTAAGGAACTATACCCTCAAAAAGCACACCTGCTGGTTCTGTAACCAAACTTGTGATGATTATATGGTCTTAAATAACGGTAACAAGTACAGCCAAATGTTCTAAGATGAGAAATAGGTAGGTCTCTTCTGAAATAACAACTCAAAGGGTGTTAGAACAGTTGTAGAAAGTCTATTAATGAGATAAATAGCTATATGAAATGCATTCCACTATAATTTTAGAGGTAAATTAGCTTGGACAAGAAGTGTAAGACCAGTTTCTACAATATGCCTATGCTTCCTCTCATTCTTTCCATTTTGTTGATGAATTTATGGACTGGGATGTTTGAATCATATGCCTTGCTCATCAAAAACAGGTTCTAAAAGATCTAAACTCACCTCCCCAATCTATTTGAATATATTTGATCTTCCTTGAGAGACTGTTTTCAATCATTGTTTTGATCTCTTTAAAAGTTTGTAAAGTTTTAGACTTGGCTATGAGAGGGAAGATCCAGGTAAATCTATGTGGCAAGAAAATTAATTAAAAACATTTTGCAAAGTTTTGATAGTACTGATTCAGCATTGGCAGCTGTTAAGTTACGTTATATATATAACTTGCAGACAGTTGATCGAAACGTAGTTTTTCATGACCCATCGTTGTTTGACGAGCAGCAACTGAGTTATAAAAAAAATGATTTTGGGTTAATGAAATTACAAATGATGTAACTTAACAAGGTACTTAAACATTTTGTAGGCCAAGACAACATGGCAATTTCGTCAGCAAATTTGTCAAAGTCAACCAACTAAGTTTCCTTCATTTTTCAAAAAGTCTATATGGAGAATATATATATATATATATATATATATATATATGGAGAATATGTAAACTTCCTTACAATATCATCTTTGTGGAAAATATACATTAATTTCTTCTCATCCCATTCCGCAATCCAAGGATATGTCTACAAAAACATGTAAAAGAGAGAGTTCTTATCGCATATTGCACACAGCTTCCAGAATTAAAGATGAAAGCATACGCTATTGCTCTTCTGGCTTGCGGTTCTGCCATTGCATCCCTTGTTATTTTATGCTGTTTGTGCAACGTAGGCTGCAAGAAGAAGAAAACTAGGTATCCACCCATTCCGCGGAGTGTCACCGCTCCTTCCTCAGTTGCCCCGAGAACTTATAATACGGATGTCGAAACGGGGGATAGTACCCAAGGAAGTGGGGGCAAAGTGGCTGTTTTCGCTGGATCAGCCGGTGTGGCTGCCGTACCTACTGCAGCTGCTGTTACTATCATCAGCAGTGATGGTGGTGGTGGATGCTGTGGCGGTGGAGTGTGTGGTGGTGGAGGGTGTGGCGGCGGAGGGTGTGGTGGTGGAGGTTGCGGTGGTGGTTGCGGAGGGTGACATTGGTCAACACGAATGTTGTTTATGCTATAACCAATAACTATATCTTTGGTGTCTCTTTGTTTGCTGCCATATGGTGGAATGCTGTGCTTTAAATAAAATTTAGTTCTAAGATAAGGAACTAATTTGCATACATAAATAGTCAACGGATAATGCGCTCTCTTCCAAGCATTCTTGTTCATCAAAATAAAAAAAAAAAACAATAACAGAAATGCCTGTAATAAAAGCTTCGTTCAACTTCAATTAATAATTCTCAATGCAGTTTAAAATAAAATAAGCATTTTCAATTTCACAGAGCATCACAGGTTACATATAGTCCCAAGCTGTGCAAAGCCGTTTCCCCAACTACCGTTTTGGCCAAGAACAAGATTTTAAGGAACAATGAGGTGAAACAAACAAAACTTCTGCGGTTACAAAAGATCCGTACAGTTGAGTTTCTCCTTGATCCCCTCAGTAAAGATAAAAAGCTCTGCACATTCTGGTTCTACCAATCTTCCTTCATAAATGAAAACCAAGTGACACTAAATATATGCAACTACAGAAAGATGAAAGCTCACGCCGATGAGTTGATTGTCAGTGGTTCAATAATTGCAGCAATTCTATTTCTGATTAGTTTCCACAAAAGAGGCCGCAGAAAGAAACGTATTGCACATCCTACAGCTGCAAAAGGTAAAGACAACACTTTGCCTAGTGATGGACATCACGATGCTCAAGATCTGAATGTGGACACTGATGGTGAGGCAAAAGATGTTGGCACAGCATTTGTAGCTGAAGCAGCTTTAGTTGCTGTCATAACTGCAGCCGTTGTAGCTAATTTAAGCAGCGAGGTAGAAGTTGGACTTAGCAATAGTAGTGGAGGGGATAATGCCTCATATAGCAGTGCAGATGGGTGATGGTTATGGTGGTGGTGAAGGTGGAGGTGGAGCTGGTTGTGGATCTGGTCGAAATTAATTTGTACAGAAACTTTTTCAATATCAATTATCCTGTATGCTGTACTGAAAAACTTTTGAAGTAATTTCTTATCAATCTGGTTTTACTTAAGAGCCTGAACATCCTGTTCTTTAGATACTAGCATACAAATTTTTGTGTATTCATCTTTCCTTTTACTGATATTCCCTTTCACTTTCAGCATATAAAATTTTGTGCAATTGGATGTCAATCCCTATCTTACCCATTTAGCATTTGATAAAAAAAGCCAGCAAAAACTACAATGCGCGATGCTTTGCACCAGTAAAGGTGAATGCAGCACCTGTGCTCATACAGCTTTAGCTTCTTTATTACATTTCCTAAATTTGTAAGAAGATTCAAATTATGGCATGCGTTAAGAATTAAATAAGCAATTGACAGAGCATCAAAAATAAGCTGTCCCCCAACCAATACTTGCCTGTTTACTTGCAATGAGGTTCACCTAGCATATTGCTGCAAGATTCCCTCCCTAGAATACATCATTGCCAAATGCCCGTTCACTCTACCTTCTTTCACAGATGAAACCATGACAGTCTTTGTCTTTCCACGGTGCCCTATTGCTGGTCAATAATTTCAATCTGAAAGGTTTTTATTTGGCTGCCATGATTAAAAAAAAAAAAATCATTAGTTTACTTCCATTTTTCAGCCTGATTCAACCATTATAAATAGGTCATTTACTTTCCTAAGTTAAATATAAGTAGGACAAGAGCACAAAAATATATGCAAACAAAATGAAACAACAAGCAATTTGCAAGTACAAATTACATAAACACAATGGGAAAGAACAAGGAATTAACATAAAGCAGGACCTTCTGGACATTTATATGTGTCCAATATTAAGTAGATGTACTGATTCATAAATTGGTTTACCTCTTTTACTTTCCTTCTATTGGTTGTCGTAAGAGCAACATCCATAGGAATTTTTATATGTGAATCTTACAAAGTACAAAAAAAAAAACAAAAAACAATTACTGGAGGTTGATGACCAAACAATAAAATTGGTTATAATCTTCAAGATAGAGTAATTTGAATTAATGCTGCTGCAAAATAATCAGAAAATCAGATAAGGAATCATACAACAAAGAAGCATCAATACAGATTAAAAGGACATATAATGTATATATAAAGGAGCATGAGCCTCCATTAAGTTATAAATGCCATAGTTAAGAAAGCATGCCGTGATAAACACATGGTTGAGAAAGCTCACAGGAATTAACAGTCCATTCGAGCAGCTGCGCTGCCCACAGCTATATTATAGGAGAAATTTTCTCCTACACTCGAGGTATGGGGTTGCTCTGCATAGAACATATGCTTCTCAGTAACCAAAAAATGCTTATAGTTTTGATGCTGGCAGACTTGTATATCTCATCAGACGCTCTGGCTAGGGTCAAAAGAGTAGCTAAACTCAAGCAGCAAACTCCCCTATGCCCAGAACATATAGCAGAAACCAAGAAGCCTTCTTGAAGAAGAAATTTCCTACCCACTGCAAGATAATGGTTTTTTTTCCTAATTGTTGAAGAATGTCTCAGCACTTCAGAGTATAAGCAGAAGGCAAAAACTCACAATTTACTTCCAAACAAAACCACATCTACAGATGATAGAGATGGATGGCTTCCATAGATCTTTATCAATAAAATTGCAATGTCAATGACCCCAAAATGTTTTCAAGGCATCAACCAAACTCAAAAGGAGACCAGTCATTGCTTAGGCCAATCAAACTCTTTTATTTCTTTTGAAATTGTCTGCAGTGTAACTTCAATCTCTTTCAGGTCCAAGCAGGATTTCCCTCCTGCAAGAAACAATTCAACTTTGTCTTTCAGAATAATCCAGCTGCAACCTGGACTCTTCCTTATCCTTTTCAATTTCTTTTTCATTCTTACTCTGTTCCCATCTCTCTTTTTTCCTATAACAGAATATAAGTCAGACAAGACCACATAAGGGGTCGCATTATCAGGCTCCAACTCCATAAGGTGTTGTGCTGCAAGCTTTGCAAGATCAAGATTGAAGTGGGTTCTGCTAGCACCAAGGAGAGCTCCCCAGACTCCAGCAGGGGGCTCAAAAGGCATCAAATTTATGAAATCAACAGCTTCAATGAGTGACCCAGCTCGAGCTAGGATATCAACCATGCATACATAGTGTTCAGGCCCTGGTTCTATACTATATAAAGTTTTCATTGATTTGAAATAATTGAATCCTTCTTCTACCAATCCCACATGATTGCACGCTGATAAAACACTAAGAAAGGTAATTTGATTTGGCACTAGCCCGTCATCTTTCATCTTCCTAAATAAGTTAAGAGCTTCTTCTCCCAATCCATTTTGAGCAAATCCATTAATCATTGAGTTAAAAGAAACAATATTTCTTTCATCGATATTAGCAAAGATCCGATAAGCATCAGCCACATTTCCACACTTTGAATACAACGAAACCAGCGAATTTTGAATGGACACATCAGATTCAATATTCATCTTCACTACATGAGCATGAATCTGTGACCCCTGATTTAATGTTGCCGTAGCAGCTGATGCACTAATTACGCAGCTCAAAGTCAACAGGTTTGGCCTAACGTCTTCTCGAAGCATCTCAATGAACCAGCGAAAAGCCTCCTCATACTGCTCATTATTCACAAAACCTGAAATAACAGCTGTCCATGTAACATCATCTTTCTCTGGCATCATATTGAACAATTCTAAAGATTTTTCAAGATTCCCTTTGCTAGAAAATCCAGTAATCATGGTAGTCCAAGAAACAAAATCTTTTCCAGGCATCCTTTCAAAAAGTCTACAAGCTTCCTCAATTTCACCATTGTGAACATAACCTGATATCAATGAGTTCCAAGAAACCACATCTCTTTTACTCATCATGGAAAACACTTTATTAGCTTCATCCATGAATCCTAACCTACTATACATTGTAATTATTGAATTTCCTAAAATGATACCATAATCAAATCCGAAGCGGAAAACCATCCCATGTACCTGTACACCCTCTCTATATCTACAAAATCTACCACAAGCTTCAAACACTATAGTCAATGTAGTAGAATTAAATACCATACCTCCTCTTCTCATGCTATGAAACAAACCAAACCCATTTTCAAAACAATCCACTTTCATATACCCATCAACCATTGCAGTCCAAGTGACCACATTTTTTTCTGACATTTTCTCAAAAATTTCTCTAGCCTCATTAACCCTTCCATTCTTGCAATACCCATCAACCATTGAGCTCCAAGCAACCACATCTTTCTCCACCATAGCCTCAAAAATCTGAGCCGCATCTTCCAATCTTCCCTCCTTCAAATACCCACTTATCAAAGCATTCGAACAAACCGAGTCACGCCACCTAGCAGGCATATTCACATATAACTCTTCAGCCTCATCAAACATTCCTCTCCGAACAAAACCCGTGATCATGGCAGCGTAAGACACCGCGTTTCGCACTGGCATAGCGGCAAAAATCTCAAAAGCTTCATATATACTACAATTGTTGTTAATGTAAGCAGTGATCATCGCATTATACGATGCAGAGGTTCTATCAGGCATTTCGTCGAACAGTTTGCGGGCTTTCGCGATTTGGCCATTTTGTGCATAGGCAGTAAGCATGGCTGTGTAAGTGACAGTGCTTTTGTGGGGCATGCGATTGAATATTGACTCGGATTCTTGGACGTTTCCCTGTCTTCCATTAATGCTGATCTGGCTGTTGCAGTAGACAACAAAGTTGCTATTATTAGGACGGGCTTTATGACGCTGGTGGGCAAAATTTGAATAGTCAAGTGAAAATTTTACGCGATACGAGTGTTTACATACAATGGCAGCTGCTCGTTTATAAAGCATGGTGCATGGTAAAAGAGTTCCAAGGACAGTTTTGTGCTTATTAATTGTTACAATTTTAGACGCTGTACTCAATTTTATCTATGGGCTACTGAGTTTATAAAGTCTTTTATTGAACAGAGGCCAGACCAGAATTAGGGCTTTTTTGAAGATCTCACAAACAATTTGGGTTAGTTTAGATTAGCAGAAACATCAGGGGAATGGGATTATTATTTACTAAATATTGAAGAAAGATTATTCGCTGCACCACAACTGTTTCTTCATATATATATTTCATCATAAAATTTTTTTTACTTGTTCTATACTCCATATACATTTTCAAACTTGTATCAACCAATTATTTCGTCACTACTACCATTAAAGTAACTAAATGAAATTATTATTTTATTATTAAATGTATTAAAAGATCATTTTATCCTTTTAATATTTTAAAAAATTATAAAATTTATAAATTTAATCAAAAGACATTATTAAAAAAAATAATAATAATAACAAAGATCATTCATTCCTATCCTTCTATTGTCATGCTCCGTATGTAATTATAAATTTAGTTATTTTTTCAAAGTTTTAAAAGGTTAATCTTTTAATGCATTAAAGGATGAAATGATCATTTTGCTTAGATTATTTAATAGTTTTTAATGGTGTTAGTGGTAAAGTAGTTGATTGATACAATTTGAAAATATATATGGTACATAGAATATATCAAAATTTTTTTATAATTAGGTGTATGTATAACAAAACAAAAGTGATGTAATTGTAATTTCCTAATATACAATATGGAAAAAAGTGAGGATATTTCCACCCCCACAAGCATAAATTCACCTCATTTCAATGAATAATTTACACTTATTTTTTAGGGGAACATTTAAACAACTAATTAATTAGATCCTTTTCAAAGTCACAAAATTTCATGAAGTACATATTGTTGATGCAGAAATCTAGTTGAGATTGCTAAGCGTGATCAGGTGACTGCATCAGCACTTGAGTTTGCTTTTGGTGGGAGATGTTATTGTTTGCACTTTTCCCTTTCGAGTAGATACCAATTGCCACAAGCTCTTTTAATCTAGCTCACCTGCATTCACAAAAAACAATGAGAGGTCATTAAAGGCTTTTTAGGCAAAAATCCTTCGATGCCCAAGTCAATAATTAGGCTTTTATTGGAAAAACTTGTGCCACTTCTCTCATGGCTTTGGTTGTTTATACTTTTCCTAGCTCGAAGGAATTTTTTTTTTTAATTTTAAACATGATTTTAACTGAAGGAAGATTTTCTTTTTTTTTTTTAGTCCGGTAGAAATTCCTTCTTTTCCCTTTTTTTTTTCTTTCATGCTTTGAATTTATCAGGACTTTTATAAGCACCCAGAATTATCGTACCATATTCAGTGCCTGGGCGTTACCAGATTGAATGTGCTGCTTGAACTCTGAGTTAATGCACTCATTACAGAGTAGTTATTAGGCCGCAGTTATGACGCCTAGATGTGCGTGGAGGTTTTGTCTAAACTTTTGGAAGAAACCCGTTAGTCTGAGCTTAATTAGGGTTTTTAGACCAATCGACCTGGTTTTGGTCTCATTGTGAGACTTTAGTTGACGTTACGTATATGACCAGATAACCTCCTCCTTGTAACTTCACGTCACTTGTAAATGATTTTGAAATAAAGGGAGCAGGTTCTGCTAAGCAAATACTAATAGTGGTATCTCTTTATCTCAAACACCAGTTTGCCAATTTCTATTGTCTGGAGTAAAACAAAGTAAAACTAGAAACTATAAATTTGTCCAGGAATAAATGGATCTTTTCCAACTACCTTTAATGATCTAACTCTACATCACCTCGCTTTAAGTGCGAGTGATATGGAGTTATGTGGCTTAATCTCGACCAAGTATTTGAACTCTAAAGTGGTGATTTATAGGTTTTCCAAACACTCAATTTCAAGCGTCGTGACATCACCTAAAACGTTTCCCTCTTTTTTTTTTTTATAAATCCCTAATCCCTTCTTCTCTTTCTTTCCTTTCTTATTCTTCCAATCCCAGCTAAAGTTCATCTCTTGTTTTCAAACAAGAACTCTCTCCTCTATTGCCACTGTTGCGATAATTATTCTTTTTGCAAATCTTTTTAGGTACTTCTTCCTAAACTCATTGCTTTGGTTTTGTTAGTTGTTTCTATCCCGTTATTTTTTGCTTGGATTTTTGGTTTTTGTTGCTATGATGTCCAAGGGAAAGAACATGGTAATAGATATTGATAGTTGGAATGAATTGAGTGTTTTACCTGACCCTCAAATCCTTTTAGAGGAAGTAAGACAATTTAGCATTCGAAATAACCCTAGGAGGATGTCCCTTAAGGTTTTTTCCTCATCTGAAGAAGATAAATCCCATAAAGGGAACCATGAAAGGGAAACAAGTCCTAGTGAGACTCTCGGTGTTAGTGTAGCAGAGAGTTTTAGAGAGGATGAGGAGAGTTCCCTCAAAGAGTCTAGACCAAAAAAAGACAAAATTAACTATAGGATAAAAGCCGAGTCTTATCCAATTGATTTTATAGATTGCGAAACCACACAAGAAGATTTGGATAGATTTAGGAAAATGTATAGTATTCCTAGTGATATCGACCTAAGAGTTCCTAGTAAGATTAATAATCCTAGTCATCCCCCAAAACGATATGTAATCTTATACTTAAAGTGTTTCAAATTTGGTGTTAGGTTGTCTGTTTAATCCCATTTTATTAAGATACTGGGGAGGTTAAATTTGGCCATTGGTTAACTTAATCCGAATGGGTTCTTTTTAATTTATTTGTGTTATACCAAGGTGTGAAATGGGTAAACCCACTATAGGGGAGATAAAGAACTTGTACCAGCTAAGAACCTGTATCAACTAAGAAGTAGCCTAAAAGATGCTAGCTGGTATTACTTCATAAACAACTTAAAGAAGAGAAAACCCATAACAGACCTTCCCTTCTCCGGTGGTAACTACAAAAGTAAATTCTTCTTTGTTGGGGCTAATTGGGGTCAAGTAGCTTTTACATTTAGTGGAAACATTCGCGTCCCTTCCCCTTTTTGTACTGCAGGTGTTGAGTTGATGAATCTCAAGATATGTTATGAGTGTCAGTGCGCAAGTGTACACAACAAGTAATAAAGTGATGAGTGTTCATTGGGATTGATGCTATCAGAATTGCTACAACAATTAATATGATGCAAATTCAATTAAATCAAATTAACTCTTTTATCAATTAAATTAAACTAAATAATTTAAATGACAGAAAAGTAAAATGCAATAAAATAAATTAATACGTCTCATACAAGAATGTAATCATTAAGAATAATATAGTTGAATGAATCAACTCACTTAATGGTATTGACTCTTTTTTTGTTATAGTACTATTGATACAACAATTACTACAACAATGGGCAGAATCCTAATACATCCTTAGCTGTTGCCTATTGAAATTTTTATATCTATGTGCAACCTAGCAATGACCAGTTACTATGCCAATACAAGATATAACTTTATATGATCAAGGTTCTTCATGCTCTACAAGGAAAATCTCTATTTCTAGTTCATCACTAGTTTTAGATTAGGCATGACCCTATTCAAATTGAGTTAACCCAACTTAGGAAACCTAATTTAAAACTAAGTATTATTCTGGTATGTTCCACTAAAACAGACTCTTTTGTGACTCTCTCTTAGCTAGTATCACTAAATAGGTGGTCAGCTGAAATAGTAAATTAAATTAAACACTATCAAAACAAAATAAAATTAGTCAATAAACCATCAAGTTCGTTTATCACTCAAGCACAAGAAAGTTTAGTTCATGATTTGTGATAAAATAAAAACAAAAACTATTTCAGCCATCCAAGTACATCATCATGAATCAAAGAAAATGAGTAAAGATAAAATAGGAGCAAGTTGCTCTTCTAAGTTCTTGATTTCTTCTTTCTCACTCTTGCAACCTTCTTATTTAACTTGGATTTTTCCTGTTCTTTGCTGCTTTCTTTTTCTTTTCTCAATTTTTCTTATAGATGACAGCTCTCACTTTTTCTTGTGTGCGTGCTTCTTTTTATAATTGAAAACTAATGCAAATGAAAGTCTAGGACACATATTTTTTCAGATTTGGAAACTATAGATCGCATCTTTTTTCTGAGATTTGTGTAAAATTTTCTCCTTTGTTGCTCTAGGATTGCTATAGTAATAGTTGCTACAGCATCTGCAGTGTTTCAAACTCATTTTCTACAGCCAACTTCTTTTTTCATTTTTTTTTTGTAACTTATTGCATAACATTCCTTCCTTGATAATTATACTTCCAGTTGCCTACAAATAAGCACATGATGTAAGCATATAATTTATTCTAAAACAACCTAATTTATTGAGAATAAACTAAAAATAGATAAGTATGCAAAATATAACTAAAATGTAATTGAAACATGTCATTTATCGTTTAAGTAATCTTGATTTAAGTCCAAAAGTGCTATAGATAATTCTCATTTTATAGAGTTATCACACCCCCAAACTTAAATCATTACTTGTTTTTAAATAATGATAACAACATTAACAATTGAATCACACAATCATGCAACACAACTTAGTTCTGTCATCACATTTACAAGGATTTTCTTACCCTTAGATCACACTTTTAATCATGCAAGATTGCCATAGCAGTTCAAGTCTACACTTAGGCCTCATTCCATCCAAAGTGTGTGTGCCACTTTGACCAAGTGCAGAGGTACTACAGCATTGCACAATTATTGCACTATACTCAAGGGCAGAACTTGTAATGTTAAGGGGCAAAAATCACAACAAATTTCAACTATGTTGCAATAATAAAGTTTCTCTTTTTTTTTTTTAGTCAATAAATACTCACAATTCTCTTTAATGTATCATTGATTTTTTATATAAATGTCTATCACTTGTGGTAATGACACCCAATTACTTATCAATGTACCAATCAAAGTTATTGTAGCAATACTCATAACATGGTCTTATCTAAAGACATCTTTGACTCAAGGCTGAACATGAGACTCATGAAAGACCTTGTTACTCAATATCCAAAATAGAGGACCAAAATAATTTTTTTTTCTATGCTACAGCAATGATCAAAGCTTTTGTTGCCTTTGAACTTAAGTCTGTATATAAGGTGCATACTCAGCTCTAGTTACTCGGTAATTTAAGCTATTGGAGCAGAATTTATTTTATAATAGGCACGGTTTAATAAAAATTTCCCCCAAACTTGAGATGTTTTCTACCATTTTAACCAATACAGACTTTGCTACAACAATCTCATTGAACTTAATCAAAGCCTAAGTGTTGAGACAAAAATTCAGCCTTCATCTTTGAACTATCCATACTTGGCAATCACAAAACTTGACACTCAATCAATCCTTATTAGGTATTTCAATTCATACATAAATTTAGATAACAGAGCTTCAGACACACATTCACACATATGAATAAAACACATCAAAACAGAAATACATGGTACTCCAACATAACCCTCCCAAACTTGAAAGGTGCTGTGTCTTCACATGCACAAAATCATTTAAATACAAACAAAATAGATATACAAACAAAGAAATAAAAAGGCATAAACATGCAAAGCAACAAAATAAAGTCTAAAAATTTAAAAGTATGATGGGGGAACTCCCCTGTTGTTGCAAAATTGTTGCAGCAGATGTTAGGAGAACTCACTTCCTTTTAGAGTTGCTCCTTAAGTGATCCTTAGGTGAATTCAATAGAACAGCAGCTGATTGCTTTTTCTTCTTACTCGGTATTGGGCTGATAGGAGGGGTTTCAACAGGTTCACTTGATCTGGGCTGATTTTATTGGTGTTTCTTTTAGCCTGGCTCTTTTGGTATTGTAGCACTTCAAGAAGATTGTGCCCCTTTTCACTTGCTGGTCCCTTTTGAAGCTGGTGTTTTTTTTAGAGTGGATTGAGGAGCAGGTGGTGCAGATCCTGTTGCTGGTTCCTTAGCTGTGATGCTAGCTATGATTTCTCACAAACTTCTATGTGCCTTTTCTATTATGGCCACCTTAGTTATGGCTTTCTCGATGGCTTCATTAACATCTTCTTCTCATTCAGTTTCTAATTCCTCTTCCATCACCACCTTTTCATTGCCTTTGTTGATTGAGGATGCTTGTGGTAGTTCTTCCTCATTCTCCTATTCCTCTTTTTCTTCTTCTTCACCATCTTCCTCTTGTGCGTCTTCCTCTTCTTATTTCTCTTGTTCTGTTCCTTGTTCTTGTTCTTTCTCTACTTCAACTTCCTTCTCTGCTCTTTCTTCAGCTTTTTCTTCATTCCCAACTGTAGCTTCCTCATTTACTTGTCCTTTAATCGAGCGTTACCGGCAAGAATTGAAGTCAATCAGAATAATGATTTTGGAATATTGGCATCTTGGCTTTGCTGATACAACACTAGTTGATGCTTTTGTGTTTTCAAATGCTATAAATAGGCCTAAAACCTCTGATTTTCCTCTATTTGTGCTTCGACACACTCTTGTATTGTCATGATAAGTTCATACAATCTGGTGCCAAGGTCTGCAACTTGTTCTATCTCTGCTGCAACATGTTGCTCGGCAATTGCTGTAGCGGTTGCTTCTCTAACAACTCTTTCCATTGTTCTCACTATCATGGCCCCCTCATTCTTAACTCTCTTATTAAATTGTTTAAACCTTACTCCCGAAACCCCACATATGCCAATGATTAAAGACCTAAATAATAGGGCTATTGGTTTTTATTTGCAGGTAGCACAATCTCTAATTTCTTTCTCAATTATTTTCCCTATATCTATGGTTAAGGCTTTGAGAATGGCATAAAGAAAGACTAACCAATCCTAAGATATTGTAGTGGTGTGTGATGTGGGCATTAATCGGGATTTTAAAAACTTAACCCAAACCTTAGCTATGGGTTTTAGATTAATTCTATTTATCACTCTTCCTTCCTCATTAGCCCATTCACTGCCATGTATTGCTATTGTCCTAAAAACCTCTTCTCACTTCTTATTAGTCATGTTCTCAGCAAATACAGTATATCACATTCAATACAAGTAGGTAAACTATAAAACACATTGATAACATGAGAGTCCAGAGGTACTTGCACGTTCTTGTCAAAGATGTTTCTTTATTCTTGTTGTAGCATGTTGGCATAGAATTCCTTAATAACAAGAACGATAAGGTCCTATGGATGAGAGCAGAATTGTAACCATCTCCTTTGTGCTGCAGCAACGTGTATGGCTTTCATCACGTCGGTTGGTTCTGTTGGGAAGATAAACCCCTTTTCTTCTAAAAGCTTACGTGGCTCTATACATTCATCAAATTTATCCTCAACCTTGTAACTGCGAAAATGAGAGGGGTCCTTTAGTCTCATGGCGCGAGACTTGATCTTCACCGTTGTTACAGCAATGCACGAAAGTTATCACTAAAAAAAATTTAGCAGAGTTTTTAAATTAATAACACAGAGGGTTTCATGTAAAGGGCAAGAGTTGGAGTGAGACTAAAATTGGAATAAACACAACCTTAGTTTATAGTGCATAGAGAGTAAAAAGTGGAAAGTAAATTACAAGATAGAAATCAAATCTTAATTCAAAAAGAAAAGAAAATATGTCACAATTTTATAGTGATTTGAAATTTCTCTTATCTCAATTTATCGTTTACTGACATCAGCATGTCAGTGAAATTTTAAAATATCTTTTGGTTGCAAAATTAAGGGGAGAGTAATTACAACGGTAAAACTTTTGTTAGCTACTTTGTTAGCTTTAATGCTGCAGTATTCTAGCATAACTCCATCTAATGTTAATATTCACTTGTTCTACGCCGTGCTTGAGCCTATGCTGTAACAATTCCCTATCTCTTGTGCTACCTTTTTTTTTTTAAAATGTATGGAATTAATGCAAATACAAAAATCAAAGAGATCAAATACATCAAAACAATATTAGTGAAAATGAAATAAATAAAATTAAGCAACTAATTAAAGATAAAATAACAAAAGTAACACATAAAATCTAAAATACTTCATTTATTGTGTTGCCTCCCAATTAGCACATGGTTTAAGGTCTTTCAGCCTGACTTTCCATTATTTGCTCAAATTGGATCTTTAAGGAATAAATCCTCTCTTGAGTCATGCATGGCATCACTAATATAATGTTTTACTTGCTGCCCATTTACTATAAACTCTTGACCAGTTTTCTCATCCTTACGATCCATGGCATCATAAGGATAGACTTTGACAATTCTAAAAGGACTTGAACATCTTGATTTTAACTTCCTTGGAAAGAGCTTCAATCTTGAATTGTAGAGCAAAACTTGCTGGCCTAGAACTAAATTCCATTGTTGAATAAGTTTGTCATGTCATTGCTTTGTTTTCTTTTTGTAAATCTTTTATAAAAACAACCTTAACTCTTCTAGTTCATTTAGTTGTAGCTTCCGGTGCTCTGCTATAGCATGCATATCCATGTTAAGTTGTTTTAGTGCCCAATATACCTTATGTTTTGACTCCAATGGCAACTGACAAGCTTTGCCATAGACAATTTTGTATGAAAAATTGCCAATTGGTGTTTTGTAAGCTGTGCAGTAGGCTCATAAAGCATCATGTAGTCCGAGAGACCAATCTTTTCGAGTAAGGTTCACCACTTTCTTTAAAATCTTTTTAATTTCTCTATTAAACACTTCAGCCTAACCATTTAATTGAGGATGGTATGCTATAACAATCTTGTTCTTGATTCCATATTTAGCTAATGCTATAGCAAATATCCTATTGTAAAAATCAGTGCCTTTATCATTATTAATAGCTCTAGTAGTCCCAAACCTTGAAAAAAATATTATTTTAAAGAAATTTTACCACAGCTTTGGCATCATTTGTTGGCAAGATTGTAGGCTCCACCCATTTGGACACATAATCCATAGCCATTAAAATATATAGGTTCCCAAAAGAAGATGGGAATGGTCCCATGAAATCTATCTTCCATACATAAAAAAGCTCAACTTTTAGAATGTTGGTGAGTGGCACCTCATGTTTCTGAAAGATGTTTCTTGTTCTTTGACACCTGTGTTAACATTTAACAAACTTATAAGTATCTTTAAAAATAGAGGGCCAATAATAACCTACTTGTAGATTGTTAGTGGCCTCCAAAATGTACTCAGATCTTTGCAAGATGACATGCTTACACTATGTTTGGAATTTCTCCATCAAGAACACATCTTCGAATGATTTGGTTAGAACGCACCTTTTATAAGTACTGGTCATCCCACTGATAGACTTTGACATTATAAAGAAACTTTTCTTCTCACGTAGGTTAAATTAGGTATTAAGAATCCACTAACTATATAGTTAGCAAAGTCTCGCTTACCATAGGAAACCTAACTAATCGCAAGATTTATGCCACGAGATCAGATCAGCTTGCTCATCGTGAAAGGTTTCGTGATAGCTTGTTTTGTTTAAGTACTTGATCTCGCCTTCAATCTGATAGATGATCGCCCACTTGATTTTTAGTAAAAGAATCCATCTAATCAATCTTGGTTTGGCATCCTTCTTAGAGATCAAGTATTTGATTGCTGAATGGTCTGTATAGACAGTCACCTTAGTGCTAACTAAATATGCCCTGAATTTATTGAATACAAACACCAAAGCCAGTAACTCATTCTATATGGTTATGTAGTTGAGCAGAGCATCAGCTAATGTCTTGCTGGCATAATACATAGAGTGAAAGATCTTATTCTTCATTTGCCTTAGCATTGCTCCAATAAGTGGTCGGCACCATACATCAATTCGAAAGGCATGTTTGATTTGTTACAACAACAAAAAGTGTGGTAACAAGGGCTCTTTTAATTCCTCAAAGGCCTTTAAACAATTGTCACTAAATTTAAACGGTCTATCATGATTAAGAATACGTACAAGGCCCAAAAAAAACTTTAATTAATCTCTTTATAGACTGTACGGCCCAAAAACTCCTTATGCCTTTAACCGAGGCGGGTCGTGGAAGCTTGTCTATGACCTATATTTTAGCCTTATGCACTTCTATGTCTTTTCGAGACTCTATAGCCTAACACTATCCCTTCGCACTATGAAATGACACTTTTTCCGATTGAGAACTAGATTTGTCTCCTTATATCTTTTAAGCACATTTTCTAGGTTTGAGGCAATCTTCATATGATTTATCAAAGACTGAAAAGTCATCTATGAATATCTTAAGTGTTTGCTCCACCATGTCTAAAAAAATTGGCATTATGCACATTTGAAATATAATGCAAAAAGCATTCACGCGCAAATGTCAAATTTAAATACAAAGGTATCATAAGGACTTGTGAATGTTGTCTTCTCCTAGTCCTCCGTGCTATAACAATTGGTTATATCCCTAATACCCATCTAAAAATAATAATACTTATTTCAGCCACCGCAATATCCGTCTATAAAGCGGTAGTTAAAAATGATCATTTCTTATAGCCTTGTTTAGCCCTATAATCCATGTAAACTTTCCATTAAGCCGGATCGCTTGTAAGTATGAGTTCATTCTTTTTATTTGCTACAATAATCACTCCACTTTCGGGTACACATTGTATCGAGCTTACCCATGAACTATCCGATATAGGTATATTCCAAAGATCCACCATTTGATAATTTTTTTCTTTATAACTTCCTTCATAGTTGGATTCAACCTTCTCTATTATTCTACTAAGTCATTGTCAGAACATTCTTCTAGCAAAATCTTGTGCATGCAAATAGATGGGTTGATTCCTTTAATGTTTGTCATAGTCTAACTATTTGCCTTTTATGTTTTCCCAAGACATCCACTAAACTTTTTTCGACTTCGCATCCAAAGATGACGAAATAATTATCAAATGTATCATTGTCACCAAGATATGTATGTTTTATACGTGAAGACAATAGTTTTAATTTAATGTTGGTGGAGACTTCACGTAGATAAAGAGGTTTTACTTTTTATTTAATAAATCTAAAGATTCAAAATGTCTATCATCTGCTTCAACGGGTTGTTTCCTCCTAGCCATGTTATGTCAATCGAAAGTTAGTATTTTATCATCAAATGTCATAGCATCAAATTGCATGTTACTATAGCAATGCCACCGCCTCGACTAAGAAGATCTACAACACTAATGAAATTATAATCCTCAATCTCATCCTGGACTTTTCATCGCTGCTCAACACATTAAATGAATCTCTGTCATTATTAACCTTCATTGTCAATTCTCTTTTTACACATTAATAAGGTATTTCCGCGACTAAGAAAAGGTCTTTCTAAGATGATTGGTACTTCTTTTTGCCTCAAAGTCCAACAAAATGAAATTTACTAAAAAAATTAATTTATCCACCTTTACCAACATATTACCAACATATCTTCAATCTTCCCCTCCGGATAAGCATAAGATCCGCTGCAAGTTGTAGAGTCACTGTGGTTGGTCTATATTCACCAACTTCTAATTGCTTAAAAACTAATAATGGTATAAGATTGATGCTAGCCCCTAGATCACAAAAAGGCATTTCCACTATATTTGTTTATATGGAACAAAGAATCAAGGGCGTTCCTCGGATCTTTTAGTTTTTAAGTATTTTGCATGGAAGATGAGTGTACTTTTGTGTTGAGCAATAATTTTGAATTCTCCTAACCTTTTTTTCTTGCTAAAATGTCTTTAAAAATTTCACATTATTAAATGATCTATTTGAGCTTCTTCAAATGGAATATTGATATTTAAGTTTTAACACCTCTAAAAAATTTACTAAACTATTATCTTGCTTTTCCTTCTAAAATTCCTAATGAAATGGTGGTGGATATCTAAATTGTTGTGTCAGTGGCGTAATGTCGTAAACACCAGCTTTCACTTAATCTACCGTTACTCGCTTCTTATGATGATTCTCAAGCAAAGATCTTTCATAATAAATGGTAAACCATCTATGTAGAAAAGTCTTTGCAGCTTTACTACTCTCACCAAGATGTTGATTAGTGAAAACAATAGGCATTTTTTCATTATGAATTTGCTTTTTCGAGCTTGGAAGAGGCTCACTACTCTTCTTTGGCATGTCTTCGAATATGCATATCTTTTTCAAATCCTGGATCATCACCTTACATTGTTCTTTTCTTTTCTTTTTCGATCTTCCGTTACTAGGTAGACTTGGGGTTTATTACCGAGTCTTTGTGGCAAGTTGTCTAACTTGGATTCTCCAAGTTTCTTAATGACACGGCGCTTTAATAGCATTTTCATTCTTCATAATATACTCCTTAATCAGGGCTTCAAGAGAATCGATATAGTCACACGGTGGTTCTTCGACCTTGATTTTGATATTGAAATCTCGATGGTCAGTTGGTCTGCTTGCCCACCTGCCACCGCAGCACGGCCTCGATTGCCTTCATGAGAAATTTGGGTCGTCTCCGCTAGGTCAGAAGTTCTTGAATATGGATTGTTATGGTCTTACTTAATCAAGTTGCACACATAATTAACTTAAGCGGATTCCCCGGCAATTATCAAATAAATGACTTTCCCATAATGTATACACGATACTTACCTGCAACTTGGTTAACTATTCTTTGGAAGAAAAAATTAATCGTGAGCCTTCTTCACCATGTTTGTTAATGGTTACTTGGCTTTGATAAGTTTACTAGGACATCCACATTATATACTCCAACTACACCTCATTGCCGTAGTTTGCCTAGTTAATGGCCACTGATAGTTGTTGTCTTGGCCTTCCAAAATCTCATAAGTTTCATTGTAAGACTTGGATAATAGTTGTTCTTTGTCAAGCATCCACTATTAACCTTTAGTTGGGTTCAACTATTGTAGAAAGTTTTTAATCGTATATAGTAAAGAATACCATGATATAAACATCTCCTTAAAACCTCTTAAACTTGTTCTACATCATACAAGTTCTCACCTCTAATCGATAGAAGATGTGATCTCATTTCAATTTTTCATTCTTGTGAGGTGGGAAATATTTCATTAAAATTGTTAGCCAAGTCATTTCATATTGTGATAGAATTTGCGGTAAGAAAATTCAACCATGCCCATGCTTGGTCTCTCAAAGAAAAATGGAAAATGCCGAGCCTAATGCTTTTCACGTGATACTCCAGCCGCCTTAAATGTCACTTTACCTCCAAAAACAACTTGAGATGAATGTGAGAATCTTTGAATGGCAAGATGCTGAACTAACCTGGCGGTTGTAACATCTAAAATCACTAGCTTTAACTTAAAGTTATCCGCTTGAACTTGTCTAACTATGCCCAGATATATTGCTTTTGAGTCAACACGATATAGTCTCCAATGGCTTTATCTCTATCATCTGCCGTATGAATGATATTGTTTCCCTGGCCAAAACATTCTCGTCCATTCTATCCTCGTGCATTCAATGGTTGCAATTCTTCTTCTGGTTGATCAAATCTTCCCATATTTTGTAAGTAATCCATTATTATAATGACCTTTGAATTTATTTGTTCTTTTCTTAATCCCCTTGTAATTCTCCGATTTTACGGATCAAAGTGGAACTTAATCTGTTTATTCTTTGACATGAATGATTGCTTGAACATCCTCGGCTCACACAGTAAATCAACACCCCAAAAAATTGATTTCACAAATCAAGATAAACAATCAATCCCCTCGATAACTGCCAAAAATTTGTCATTGATAAATCTCAAATACGCCATGAAAGTGTCATGTACGCGCACACAACAAGTAATAAAGCTACGGAGTATTCGAGTATTATCTCTATAGGATTTGATGCTATAAGAATTGTTATAACAATTAATATAGTGTAAATTCAATTAAATCAAATTAACTCTTTTATTAACTAAATTAAACTAAATAATTTAAATGATTGAAAAGAAATGCAATAAAATAAATTGACATGTCTTATACAGAATGTAATCATTAAGAATAACGTAGCCGAACAATCAACTCACTTAATGATATCGAACGCTTTCCTATTTTAGTACCATTGTTATAGAATTACTACAAAAGACTAGGCGTAATCCCACGCATCCTCGCCACCGCTTATTAGAATTCTTATATCTACGCAAATTAATAATGACTAATTGCTATACCAACACACGATATAACATTATACATGATTAAAGTTCTTAATGTTCTGCAAGGTGAATCCTTACGTGTCTAGTTCATCACTAGTTTTAGATTAGGGCATGACCTTTATTCAAAATCAGTTAACCTGAACTTAAAACCTAATTTAAAATCTAAGCATTATTTCCTTGTGAGATGCGGTTGAAACAAGCTATAAAGTTGATGTATTTATAAAGGAGAAAATCGCCATTTTACACTAAAGTTTCACTAACATCCCTACTTTTATGTCTTTTAAGTCCTTTTCAGGATTTAATTACGAATGTTTTTATTTTAATTAAGATTTTATGTATTCTAGTGGGCATCATGGTCATTTCAATAACGAACAAAGAGATTGATAGAAGAAACAGTATAATTTTGGAATTCGTGATCATTAAAACCTGTGAGAAGCCTAAAAACGATAAATAACATTGTTCACATATACGCATTGCTCACTACACCGTACATATATACGATAATGTTCACACATATAATGTATGATGATGCTGACACTGCGATAATGTGGCAGCATTTGATTGGGCGAATGATGTGGCATTGATTGATGGCGACGTAACGATGCTATTGACTAAACTGGCTTATATTGCTTGACCCGGTGGCATGGCAAGATGTTAGTGGACCAAAAAAAATGCCATAAATATGCATATACTGGCGGAATGATAAGCGCGATGATGTGTTCCATCCAATAAAACGTGCCACATGTCGTAATCCCAGTGTCCAAAATCCGATGGCGTGATTTTACTCATTGACGATAAAAAAAGGGGTTTCCCCAATTTAACACCTCCCCGACCCATTTTTTAGTTCCATTTCTATAATTTCATCTCTTTCTTGTATTTTCTACATATTTTAATAAAATTACTATTTTACCTAGTTTAATATGAGTAAGCTAATTTTCTTTCAAGCTTGGGTTAAAAGTAAAGTCTCAACATGTTTTCTGCTTAATTTGATAAATTTACTTTTTT
>JASUUG010000592.1:0-55252 GCA_030449905.1 Luvunga scandens | reverse complement strand
GAAGCCACACGTTTACAGGAATCAGGACAAGTCAGAAGTTATGTTTTTGATTTATGAGCAATTTTTCCACGAAAATTTAAATATTTCTCTTTAAGTCTTATTATACAAAATCAGGATAGCTTGTACATATCAAATTGATTGAGCTCATATACGGCTAATGGTATAACTTAATCTACTTGATTTCTTGAAACTTGTTCAATGTGAGAACAATTTATGAAAAAGAGCTACAAAAGAGCATCGAGAAGCCAAGCAAAGTTTATAGATAAAATTTATTAATATTTTATAAGGTACTGAAAAGGCAAAAGAGCCAACAAAGATTAAAGCCTTAAACCTATTCTAGGTAAGGCATAAGATCTTAAATTGACAAGAGTTGTTTAAAGTTGCTTAAGTCGATTATAAGATTAAGAGCCTTAAAGTCTATTTCAAAAAGGCATAAGACCTTAAACTAATAAGAGTTGCTTAAAATTGTTCAAGTTAGTTAAAGATTAAAAGCCTTGAAACTTGCTCTAGATAAGGCATGAAAACTTAAATTGATAAGAGTTACTTAAAATTGCTTAAGTCAGTAATAAAGATTATAAGCTCAAAACCTCCTTGAGGTGAGGTATAAAACTTAAAACTTGTTTACCCATGATGAAGTTAATTTTAGCAACCTCCATCTTATAAACTTTATATAGTTTCTAGTCTTAATTTTTTTCACTCTCAATACTAGAAACTGGGAGACTAGTGTTTGGTGAGGAAAAAAAGGAGAAAAAGATGGAGAGTGGACGGGTTACTTTTATCTCATCCTTAACTTCCACAGGTGGGGGAGAACAAATAGGAAAATGGGGCAACAAATTAGGGAGGACTCCTCCTTGATTGAGATGATTTTGGGGGGAATTCCATGAATAAGGGGTGAGGTTCAACTCTCCTTTTGAATTTTGATTCTTTTATTATATTTATTTGAGATTATTCCTTCATTAAAAAAAAGAAATTATTTATTTTATTGTTTTCCCCAAAAAGGTCCAATTACTGACTTCAAAGATCGAGGGTTCACGCTGAAAACTTCCTAGCCTCTCACCGTTCTTTGTGATTACAGGTGTTCATAAGTTAATTGCTAGTGGTTGCAAGGTGGTCTTAGTGACTGGAAAGCCGCTTCCCCACTAAATAATTTAATGTTGATACATGGATTTGGCATCGAGTCACTAACTAACTCAACTAGATTTCGACATCAACAATTGCACACTGCACTTGAATCCAAGAATTGCATTGTGTATTCTCTACATTAGATTCATTAAATCCATGTCTGTTGGTGCTTAGTATCTACCACAAACAAGAACAATGAAAAAAAGGTATTAGTATTAGAACATAAATATTGACTTCTTAAAATTATCCAAAACTTGTGAATTATCTTCAAAATCTTGCATTTTCTCATTTCTGCAATTTTGAACCTACAAGTACATAAAATGTCTTAAGAGTACTTCTAGCCATAACCAAAGTTAAAAACTTGCAGTAAAAGCAAATGAATAATTTCAAAAAGTAAAATAGAGCAATACTAAATAACAATGTGGCTTCCAACTTTCAGAAAGTGCCATAACTCGTATATTCAAATTAAATTCATTAAGACCAACTTTTAATAATTGGCAAATGAGGCTTGAAGTTCAATCTACAACTAAGCAAATGTAAACATATACATTCATTACCTTATGTGTCCTCATGTAATTGAAGAATGATGCTTAAGGTTCATTATATTTGGCATGAAGATCATTTAATCTGCTCTCAAGCTGAGAAACATCTGAGTAGGTAATTGCTTGTAAAGCCAACTTAGAAGGTGTGGCTCTGAATCCAAATTCTCACACTTGTCTAGGACATTCTTTTCCCAATACATGAGTTAAAGCATCACTTTTGATAGGACATTTACCTGAGTTAGAATGTGTCCTCCTATATTCTTTAATTTTTTCCTCCAAGCATGTGTTCCTAGATTCTTATAAGCAAACGAATTAACTGGTAAATAAAATAGTTATAAAATGAAATTTTAGTCACAAAGTTATCAGCAATTTCTTCATCAATTGGAGTTCCATCTGTGACGTATGCGCTTTTGTTTAAGTAGAATGTATTATTTCCATTCTCCGCGTTGATTTATTGAGGAAAAAAAGAAAGAAGAGAAGGAGAAAAGAAAAAGAAGGAAAGAAAGAAAGGCGGTTCAATTCTACATAGTTCTTTTTGAAGAATAGGCACGTTCACACGTGAGAGAGAGAGAGAGAAAGCTGTCAAACCTGACCCAGAAAACTGACCCGAACCGACGAAACCGACCCGGCAATGATTGTACAGTGAATAGATTCATGCATAAATGCATATTTGGCAATTTAGGTTATGGATATTTTTAAGAATAAAAAATATTTGAGAACAAGTTTCGAAAGCAATTTAATGGATTTCAATAGCTCCGTCCTCCAAAAAAAAAAGAAGATAAAATGTAAATTATTTTTTGCACTCCTATCTTTCCTAAAATTTAAATTTACGCAACTAATTAAATAAAATTATTCTAAAATCATTCCACTGTATATTCAATAAAATTATGCATTGGAGATGGAAATAGAAGTTTTCAACAGATATAATGTGTATATTTGGTGGTCCTAGTTCTTTGGTCCTCCTAATTTGATCTTTTTACATGTCACCTAGTCTAACGCCCTGTTTGGATGAATTGATGTTGGGTAACTGTAGTTTAAAAACTACAGTACTAAAGTATTTAGTAAACATTAGTTGCTATAACTTAGAAAGCTAAATTAATTTAATTTTACATTTATATGATGAGAAATCTATTATATTTTTACTAATTTTATCAAAATTATTATCTAAAAATCATATTTACTATGTACTATAACTTTTATTTCATAGTTATAAATTTTTTTTTCACAACCTTTGCTTTTAAACTACACCACCTTAATACCAAACAGTCTTTCTTTTGGCTTCTCTTTGTCTAAACTTATGGTTCCAGCTACCTTGTCAAATGCGTGTCCTGCTTTTGAAATTTAAAAAATTGCAAGAAGATGAAGAGAAAGACTTTGAATCTGAAGAAAAAAGATAGCCATCGTGTACTTCAATTGTCACTTTATGATCTGCCTTTCCTTTTTTTTTTTCCAAATTTTACGTGTAAAATGAACGTCAGAACATGACCTGGAAAGAACGATAATGGTTTCGAGTACTTGCGGCTTTTTGGACCAAATTTCAAATGTTTAAACCCTTTGTTTCCTTTAATAGCATTACAGCATGCTGCTAGAAAGTTTGCTGTATAGTTTTGTTAAATTTTTAAATTTGGATACGCAGTGGATATCCATAGATAATATTATACTTTACAACTATTATCTTAAGTGGAAGGAAAATTTATACGAGTCCAGCAAACAACCTCAGTATAAATTTTTGTTATTTTTGCAGGTCAAATGAATCATCCTGTGAAATCCTTTTGATTTATGGACACGATAGGTTTCTACTAGTACTAAGGTGGTGCGTCTTATCCATTATTCTTTTTAACTAAACGTGTGAACAATAAATTTTATTACAAATAAAGCAATTTATTAATTCATTTTATCATCTAATGGCGAGTCGTATTAAGCTTTTATCACTTCTTAGACAACATTAATCTTGATTAAGTGGCCAACATTAATCGTATCAGCTTTGCTTAAAATGCACCCACTCTATCAAGTGGGGAATATTTATCATGTCAACTTGGCTTAGCTTTTTCTTGTGAACAAATCGATAATGGCCAATATTTATATTTTCTTAGCTTTTTCTTGTGGACAATTTGATAGGGGCCAACATTTATATATTTAAAATGACAATTCAAGTCAAGTCTAGTTTCAATTAAGAGGGAGGGAGGTGAAAAAAAAAAGGAGAATAAGAAGAAAGGTGCCGTCCTTGTTTTTAAATAAGATTATATAATATAAATTATGTTTAATTAAATATGTTATACTTTAAATTTGTATATATTAATCAATTTTATTTTAGTTTATGATTTTTATATGAAAAATATTCATAAAAAAATTGTGAAGACAAATAATGCTAATTTGAAGAAAATAAAAAGGTAAAAATAATAATAATCTACCACTATATTATCACAAGTTATAAATATGGATAATAATACTAATTATTAAATTTTATTTTGGTAAGGATAAAAATTTAAGTATATAAGGATATTTTGAAGAATATTTTTTAATGATATCATTCAGATATTTTAAATTAAGTAAAAAGCTAAAAAATTGGCTTATAACTTAATGACCGAAAATTTTTATTAAGTTGAAAAAATAAACGAACTTAATGACATAAATAATTGAAATTAATAAGTTAAATAAATCATTAAGTGAAAAAAATAAATAGCACCTAAATAATGAAATTGTTTTCATTCTCGTATGGTGCTGTTTTGCTTAATTATATGGCTTAACCACGAAAAGATAATTAATTTACATGAATTCCAATAAACTTGACTAGGAAAAACATATCAGCAAAATCCAAAGGATGGAAGCCTAATCCAATCATTAACAGTGCTTCATTCCATTAACAGGTGTTGATGACAAAGAAAAACCAGGAGATGAGTTAGAAAAAAAAATAAATCAAAGAAAATGATCGTATAGTGAATAGTTTTTTTTTTTTGTCTACAATTTAGGTGATGGATATTTTTAAGAATAAAAAAATATTTTTTAAAAATAAAATTCATAAGTAATTTAATGGGTTTCAATAGCTCCATCCTTTAACAAAAAATAAAAGTAAAATCTAAATTATTCTTTTAACTCTTATCATTTTTAAGATTTAAATTTATGTAAGTAGTTAAATAAAGTTATTTAAAAATCACTGCACTGTATATTCAATAAAATTATGCATTGGAGTTGGAAAGAGCAGTTTTTAACTGAAATTTTATAATAATTGATAATGCGTATATTTGGTAGTCTTTATTCTTAGGTCCTTGTGGTTGAGAAGAGCAAAACCACACCATGCGAGCCCATGGTAGAGTAGAGCAGGTGATCCTCGTTGAGTGGACCAGGAGCCATCTATAAGGTAGAGCAGAGCAGGTGATCCTCGTTGAGTCGACCGGGAATTCTAGTTGTAGTAAGAGCAGAGTTATTATCATTGACCGTCGCCAGATGGTGGGTAACCACCAAGAAGGACGGGCACAATTCCCACGCAAAGGCAGTTGAGCAAGGTGGTTAAGCCCCCATTTCCCACGATAGGTAATGGGCCCGAGAGATAGGGGATGAAAAGCACATTGGAGACCTTGGGCAGGGTATAAAGGCAAGAAAGAACGAAGGTAAAGGGGTTGGACAACACTTTCTCTTAAACGGGTATTTGATTTCTCTAATTTCCATTCTTTTCTTTGAGAAAACCATTTCATTCTGTGAAAGGGAGATAAGGCCAGAGTCTGAGGCCTAAATTTTTCCAAAAACAAAAGCCCGAGTACTGACTTGAGCGTCGGAAGGTTATCGCCGGAAAAACAACCGGCGCCCTCTAACTGTGTATTGTGGTTGCAGGTGTATGTGAGCTACATTGTGTCAAGGTCCGTGTGGTTATTTTACATGCGAGCAGAGCAAGTTGTTAGTAGGTGCAACATATTGGAGTACGAGAAGGGAGTTTTTGTAGACGAGATCCCTTTATCAACTTTTCTGCATCAACATTTTGGCGCCGTCTGTGGGGAACTGAACGAAAAGCTATAGTCGTTTAGTTGCTCCGATAAGAAACCACTACAAGATGAGTTCAGAGGGAAATGGGTCACAAGAGGCTGACCACGGAGCATTAGAGTCAGCCACACTTCGAGATATTGCGAATGAGGCGAGGGAAAAAACAATACAAGAACGGATGGAAAGGATGGAGAAGCAGATGGAAGCCCTTACATCAATTCTGTATGAATTGAGGGATGGACAAAGGAGGATAGGAGGAGTTGTCCCAATTGATAACAGGGATACATCCGAGTCTTGTAGGGCAGCAGGTCGAGGTGAACGAAGTCATTTGGAAGGAACCTCATCTCGGGGTGGAAACAATTTTGTAGTTAGAAACCCCCCTAGGGAAAATTTGAGCCCCAGAAAATTTCTACCATAATTTAACTTTATTTAAACTATTAATTTATTTAAATCTTATTCAACTTTGAATTTAATTGGTAGCAAAATTATTTTTATATTATATTTTTTTAGTTCATTATTTCATGGATTGGATAGAATTAAAAATTTTTAATTCGCAAACCAATTCGCAGAATGGTGGATTGGATGCGGATTGGGTTAAATCCACATCCGATCCTAGATATATGGATTGAATTTAACCAATTTGTGGATTGGATTGGATTGAAAATTTATAATCTACAAAATTGTGGATCGGATATGGATTAATGTTCAATCAGCAAAATTCAATCCACGAACACCCCTAATCAAAATTCTTTCTTGTACGATCATACCAACGTAACTCCTTAGAACATTTTTTCTCTTTCCCATTGGAACTTCATAAGCATTGGATATCATCTCATTCTAATTACTAACTCATTTTTGCAAGTCTTTCTCCTTTTTAATGTTACGTCTTGATCTTCTGTCAAGCTCAAGATATGGAAATACGAACTCCTCATTTTCTGCCATATCTCTAAAAAATCTGTAAATATGTAAACAAATAAATGCATCAACTTTCAAAATAATTTAATAACTTAGTAAAAATTAAATATGAAACAAGCTAAAAAATACCAATGGGATAAAAGAAATAAAATATGAAACAACATATTTCTAACTAATGGGAATAGTAAATTAACAATAACTTACAATAATTCAGTTTTTCATTTTTTGGCTCAATATCTATAGAAATAGCCTTACAATCCGATCTTCCATAAATTCCCTTATTATCCAACTTATATTCAAAAAGATTATTGGATAATAGTGCATACACATCCATGTCATCACACCCAGCCCTATTTGAATAATTCCCCTTTTCACTCACTGCACAAACAATTGATTTACTATTATTTGGTTGGTCTTTCAAATAATATACTTGCTTTGCATGATCAACTAGAATAAAGCAATCAGACTTGTAGCCTTTTCTTTGTAAATCAATTACAGTGAATCCTAAGTCATCAATATTGACCCCGTTATTATCCACTGAATCACACTTGAAAACGATTTTCTTTTTCCTTAGATAATCAAGTTGCCAAATTTTATCAACAACTCCATAAAAAGGCATATCACCAGAATGGGGATTTTTGTTTTTTTGATGTAACACTCCACTTTTGAACACTTTTAATATAGATATAGATTATAAGATAAATTTTTAGAAATGTAGAGTATAAAACACAAAACTTTATTACGTAAAAGTTCATTATAGAATGTAAGGATTCCTTAGTTTATGTCTCAAAAAGGACTTTATGGTTACATATATAATCTTATAATAATTATGTTTAAATAGAAGCTCAGTTGAGCCCATCATAAAACCCAAGGTTTGTTATGCCCATGTGCACTACTCATTGTTACCTGCAATGTAAGAACTACATGAGCTAATGCCCAATAAGATAATACTTGGATGCATGTATTGGCTATTATGCACCTAAATGACTTAATAAATGTTAAGTCTTTTTTAAAAAGAAATTGAAAAATACAAACAACTTTATTAGGGCTCTAGGTTTGTTGTACTACAAGGCTTGCACTTTTATTATCTAGAATAACCTACCCTTCGGCCTAAATAGTTGATCTTTTGGGTGTTACGTATTGCCGTCCCTAAAAGACTACTTTTTACTTAGCTTTAAGGGCTTGCCCTCTTTGGGAACCTTGCCACCTGATAGTACAACAACCCTTTTTTTTTGTAAATTCATTTTTAAAACATCTTCTTTATAAAGTAATCTATGAAATATATGTGTTCAATGCAACTTATGTCATAACATGTGAAGTTCCTAGATGTGCAACCGAGCCAACACACAACGCTATTTAAGGACAACAATCTTTAATATAGGTAGTGGTGCTGCACATATAGAGATTAAACAAAATGGGATTATAATATAGGCGACAGAGCTGACTATAGCATAATTAAGTATAAGTATCATAGATTAGGTGGCATAGTTGACCATATAAGGATAAAAAGAAAATATCATAATATAAGTTGCATAGCCGAGCATGTACGAATTAAATAAAAAAGTATCTTAATATAGGCAGCATACCCGACCATATGAAAATTAAATAATAACCAATCACATCATAATAACCAACAGAAGACAAAGGATTATTTAAAATTGAATTTAAGTGTAAAAAGAACTTTGCCCTTACATTGCCATTGAAGTGTTACTTACCCTTTATCCTTGACTTCTCTAGACCTTCCTACTTGAGGATTTCTCTACTCTTGATGTTATGACTTAGAATAGAAGATTGAATTTCTAGGTTATATGGAAAATGAAAGGTTAGGGGGTATTTTTCCTAAAGCCAATGGATGGCTAGAATTTTGCCATGATAACTCTTGATTAATGGTTGAGATTTATGGATGGTTTGATTTCTCTTCCCTTATCCTTTTTAATTTGAGCATTGTTGAATTTATTACTTTTGATTTTGATTAAGACATTAATTTTAATATTGTGCATTTTTGATTAATGGTTTTTAAAACCCAGATTTATCCTTCCAAATAATTTCATCCTTCCACAAATATCTTAGTAATCTAGAATTCCTAAATATCTCTACAACATCTCTTATTGCATCATAACTTATGTCATCATTACTCTAGGATTAAATATTTTATATTATTATTTTATTGTTATTATTATTATCATCATCATTATCACTAATACTTGAAGGGACTTGTTAGCTTAAAGTTAATTCTATTATATTCAAGTGAAAAAGTTGTACCTCATATTTGAGGTTGAAATTTGTAAAGTTTGTGCAACAACATGAACACTGTTATTTTGTGTTACAAGATTACTATCCCGGTCTCTTGTGGCAAAATTAAAACTATTAATACAGTAGCCTTCATATATGACCATAGTTGAGCGTGGTTTATTTGTCAGCCACCATACTGTTTCGGGCACCAACATATTGTTTGCCCTATCAATTTTTACCTATTTTTTAAATTGTAAAAAGATCATAATTAGTTATATAAAAAAAATTGTTCATGTTTTCTTAGATACTTTATGAGACTTTATTAGATTAATGAAATTTAGTTGTCAACCATAAAGGCTTTCTTAATTGACAGGGGAGTTTTCTCTACAAATAGGTCAAATGCTCCCTAAAATCATTTCAGTTTAGTTAATAAAAGTGAACAAAATGTATTCAAAAGAAATTAAGAGAATATTAAGGTCACCTATTGTATAAATGGTTGGTAGTAATATTAGCAACAGACATAACTAAACAGAGAATAATAAACATATAAAACAAGCTCATATTAGTCTTAAAATAAAAATAAATTCAAATGAAGGTAAACCCCATCTCAAGATACCAGACACTCCAATAATATTTCATCTTTGGACAAGATATTAGCTTGTAAGTGATATTTTGGCGTAGTAATTGATAACTCTATGAAATGAGAGTTATCATGGCACTTTTAGACTTAAATCAAGATTACTTAGAGAGTAAATGACATGTTTTTATTGTATTTTAGTTATATTTTGCATCAATATCCACTTTATTTTATTTTTAATAAATTGAGTTATTTTAGAATAGTTTGTATGCTTAGATCATATGCTTAATTGTAGGTAATTGGAAGCTCAATTTTTAGGGAAAGAATGCTGATGTGATAGGCTTGCAAAATAAGGAACGAACATAGCTACAGAAGAATTGAAATAAGTCTAGAATGGTGCAGATGTTGTAGCCATTGTTATAGCAATCTTAGAGCATTGGCAGAGAAGATTTCTAGTGAGATACTTAAGAAGATTGTGATCATGAGTTTCTAAATCTAGAAGATACAAGCCCTAAACGTCCAGTTGCCCTAATTTTTTACTATAAAAACAGCACACACACAAGGAAAGGGAGGGTCATCAACCAAAAAAGAAAAAATCAAAAAAGAAACAAAAGGAAAACAAAATTCAAGAGTAGGAGTTAGGGCTGTATTAAAAGAGAAAGTGCATAGATTATTTGGAAAATCAGTCCTTTTTATTCTTTTCTTTTCTTATTTTCTTGTTTACTCTTTAATCATGGGGATGTACTTGATGGCTAAACTCCGTTTATTTATTTTTCTTTCGTAAGTTATGAACTAAAATTATTTGTGATTGAGTGACAAGCAATCTTGAAGGTTAATTGACTAATTTTATGTGTTGTTGCATGTTTGCTATAGTATTTTGTTTTGATAATACTTATTTCAATTCACTATTTCGGCTGACCAGCCATATAGTGATACTAGTTAGGAGAGAGCCTAAAAAAGGCTTGTCTTAGTGTTGATATTCAATTCTATTTTCATGATTCAGTAGCATTTCATACACATTAGAGAGTGTTGTGCTTTTAGATCTTGCATTTATAGTAGTAACAATAGAATCATATTCTGATCGTAGTCTAGCAAGCAAGCATAATACAAAATCATCATCACTCTTGATATTACCAGCAGCGGTTAAGGCATCCAGAGTAGTCTTCATTTTGTTATAGTACTCATGAATTGACATTGATCCTTTCCTATTAGTTTGAATTAGAGTTCTCAGATGAAGAACTCTAGATCTAGATTTGGTGCCAAATTGAGTAGAAAGGATTTGCCACACATCCAGAGAAGACTTTGCTTTAACCACAATACTTAGAACTTCCTCACTTAGTGTTGAAAGCAGCCAACTCATCAACTGTTGATAATTTCTTCTCCAGATCTTATATTGTGGATTTGGTGAGGTAACAACTGTCTGATCATCATCAACATTTATCATAAACCAATTTGGAGGATTTTTCGTGTTTTCAATTAGATCTTCAAGTTCATTAGCATTGATAGATGCTAAGACTTGTGATCTCCATAGCAAGCAATTGTTGTTAGTCAACTTGATAGGATTAGAAGATTAAGGAGTTGAGAACAAAGCAGTTGATAAGAGAATTTGTGTTTGTATTTGTAGCTGAGCTTGATGCTCCACTGCTAATAGTTTGATTTTCATTGTTCACCATTTTCAAAGCTCTGATACCATGATAGAATTTTCAGAGATTAGAGAAGACGAAAAAAACACAGAAGTTCATTTTTTATTTTTCCAGAAGATACTTCATTTCTGTTACAACTCGGTATTTATAGTGAAGCTGCATGCTCAACAATCATCATACAACTATTTTACAAAGATTCCAAAACTAACAAACTCTGTAACTAACAATAAATCAGGGCTGTTTGATTATAACAAATTGAAACTATTACTTAACAATAAACAAATCTCAGCATAATTATTTTGCCATCTAGAACTTTCTAACTTAGCACGAGTAACCTCTTGAATTAATTCAATGTGAGTTGCTAAATTTGTTGCAAAATAAGCTCCAGTTGGCACACCAATGTGAGGAGATTTTGGTTCAGCTTCCCTGATGCTTTCAACAATGACATACAAAAAAATTAAATGAAACCCCATTAAAGAACTTTTTAGAAACTTATACCCCTATTTCCCATCCTATAATACATAAAAAAATTAGGGAAAGCTAGTTGTCTCCTGAAGAAAATCAGCTACAGTTTTTCTTTCAAGACATCTAAATCCAAAACTTTAAAATAATTCAAGAACACGTTGGCACGGACCGTAGTACAAAATTTTTCCTTCTGCTATTAACATTATCATCTCCCCTGCAAAATTTAAATTTTTGTAGTAGTTTCAGCACAAGTACTTGATCAACCAATAAACAAATTGCAATAGAGAACAATTTTCCCATTATTATTTTTATGACCGGTAGTCAATATTTTTCTCTGGCCTCCAGAAATGCCTCTTCTCATGGCATCTCCAGCTGATGTGTCAGCACAGAAATCAAGTCCAAGGATCTGAAAGTAAAAGGAAAAAAAAAATAGATCTGTTAATAAAAATTAACAACAAAATGTAATGGACACTTTACCATTTGTTTGAAGAGTTTCATTCAGTCCTTTGACAAAAATTTCCTGTAAAAACAAACGTTGTATGCATAGTACTAGAGGATCTGCTTGAGATTGTGGCGTTGGGGGAGTTAATCTATAATTGTTGTGAAATGGAATCAATGAGAAGCTATCAAGTAAAAGTAATGGACACTTTAGATGCTGTGCTATCAAAATTAAGCAAAAGCACAACTGTTAAAATATACCTTCATGTAGGCACCTATATGTTGATTAGGGATAATTCCTGTCCCTTTCTCCCTTTCTAGCATGATTTCTTCATACGTAAAAACAAATATTCATTTGTTACTACCAAAAAAAATTGATGAAATATCAGCAACCATCAAATTAATTAAGCATTCGAAAAGTAATGTACCTACTCGGTTTCCTACACCTGGAAAATGAGCAGAAAAATCAAGTGTTTCTCTAACAGTCATCTCAGGAATGTGCATCTCATATTGGCTTACATATCCAGATGTTTTTTGGGGGTTACAAATTCTTCCAGTCTATATTAATCATAAGAAACCTCCCATGTGAACTATTGAAAAAATTAAGATAGACCAAAACGACAACAGTGATTAGAATTTCTTTTTTTTTTAATTATTTATTTTAATTTTCTTATAAATTAATTGAGATTGTAGCAAAAGAAAAGAAATTGATGAATTATAACATTACAAATTTACAACTATGTGTAGACTGATCTGTTTTATGATTTTACGACTTTATTTACTTATCTTAAAGGCTTAAAAAAAAAATCTCTTCATTGTGTGAAAATCATAATCTTCATACAAGATTATTTTTTATACCTTTAGAGATTTGTTTAAGTTTCCAGAAAGAGCCTTCAAAATGGAAGTTTTTCCACATCGTGGAGGACCAAGCAAGATCGTCATTCCAAAGAAAAGTTGAGCCAAATTTACTTTGTATGCCTTTAAGGTGAATACAAACCCTCATAGTCAAAACGACAGCGTTTCAGCTTTCATAATGGGTTAACGAAGACGCATGAGGGGCCCATGACCACTAAATGCATTAAATGACATCGACTGGGAGTGTTTTGGTCTTAACTGAATCGAAGCAGTCACGTGAGCAAGCGCGTGATTACTTCAAGGAAGCTGAGTTCGTTATAACGGCCTCCTGGTTACGTGTCAAGCATCTATGCATTCTGGGTCGCTAAAGATGTTATAAAGCTGGTTTATAAGCTGAGTTTTCAGTGTGCTTGGTAGAAAATTCTAGGGAGATAGAGATTTAGAAAGAAGCAGAAGAGAGAGCAAGAATAATCTTGTTGTCTGTAATCTAAGTAATATAGCTTTGTAATTCAATCCTTGAATCCTCAATGAAATCTTCCCTAATGGATTCACCAGTGGATGTAAGTCTTGCAAAAGACTGAACCACATATCTCTGCCTATTTGCTGTGATTTGATTTGCATTCTGTTCTTAGTTCACTCTTGGTTCATTTTGCAAGTAAGTCTCTGTTATAAGCTGTTTGTGTTATTGAATTGATCTAATTTGCTCTACTGATTATGTATAACTTGAATTGATCTTGTAAAGATTCTTGGGCAGAGTTTTTATTATCTTGTATGTAACACATTAACCCCAAATACAGTATCAATAAAATTTATTTGCCATAGAAAAATGTTCTAGAGTCAGGTTCTAGATTTCAATTCTGAATCCTTAAAGAATTGAGCATGCATGTCGTAGAACAATTGAGACATATTACAAAAAATTTAATTAAGAAATATATATAAATGCTGGTGTACAATAAAGTCTAAATTCTAACAAATAATGGGTGTGAAATATAACTGCTGATCTCAAAATATAAAAAATAAAATAATCTCATAATTAAAATTTTACTGGAAAACCTACCATGAGTGATTTAACCTTCTCCGTTGCTCTACTGAATTGTTGTAACTCTCTTCTAGCAGAATTTTATACATGCAAATTGATGGGCTAATTCCCTTAATGTCTGCCATAGTCCAACCAATTGGTGAGGATTCCACAAAAGGTATAGGAAGTTTTACTTCCCTGTGTAATAAATCTAAAGGTGCAAAATGTCTGTCTACTCTGAATGGTTGCTTTTCTCATAGCCATGCTATATTAATTGTCTTAGCATCTTCATCATCAAAAGTTACAGCATCAAGTTGCATGTTACTGCAACAACTATTTACCTGTTCAACTACAGTAAGATCTACAACACTGATGAAATTACAGTCCTCAATCTTATCATGATTCTTCATGGCTTCTAACACATTGAATGTAACTTGCTGATCATCCACCTTTATTGTTATCTCTCCTTTTTGCACATCAATGAGATTCTTTCCTATCGCTAAGAAAGGTCTTTCTAAGATGATTGGTACCTGTTTATTTGCTTCAAAGTCCAACACAATGAAATCCACTGGAAAATTAAATTTGTCCACCTTCACTAATACATCTGCAATCTTCCCTCCTAGATAGGCATGAGATCTATCTGCTAGTTACAAAGTTACTGTTGTTGGTCTGCATTCACCTACTCCTAATTGCTTGAAAACTGAAAGAGACATAAGATTGATGCTAGCTCCCAAATCACAAAGTGCATTTATACTGTATTTAGTTCCTATAGAACAAGGAATTATAAAGCTGCCTAGATCTTTCAATTTCTGAGGTATTTTGCTCTGAAGTATGTGGCTACACTCCTGTGTTAGAGCAATAGTTTCAAATTCTCATAACCTCATTTTTCTTGCCAAGATATCTTTCAAAAATTTCACATAATTAGGAATTTATTCTAAAGCTTCTACAAATGGAATATTGATATGAAGCTGCTTCAAAACCTCTAAGAATTTGCTGAATTGTTTTTCTTGCTTCTACTTCTGAAATCTCTATGGAAATGGCTGTGGATGTCTAAACTCAAGTCTTTGCTTTGGTTGCACATTGCATGTTTTTCATTTGTTCTCCCTTTTTCTGCTGCAGCTGATGATTCTGCAGCATCCCTTCTGATAAATAATGACTCATCTACTTCTGCAGGTGTTGCAACTCTACTACTCTCACTAGTATGTTGATTGGTGGAAATTACAGGCTCTTCTTCATTCTGAACTTTTTCATGAGTCTGAAGAGGCTCACTTCTCTTCTTTGGTATGCCTACTAAGATATGCACATCCTTTCCATATCTCAAATTGATCACTTTGCATTGCTCTTTTCCTTCGCTTCTTGGATCCTCTGTATTACTGGGTAAACATGCATGAGGTATGCTGCTGAGTGCTGTGGCAAGCTGTCCAACTTGATTTTCTAAGTTTCTTAATGACACAGCTTGGCTTTGGACAACTGCCTCATTCTTCACAATATACTCCTTAATTAAGGCTTCAAGTGAGTTGATTTGGTCATTACTGGTACTTCTTTGACCTTGATTTTGCTGGTGAAATCTAAGTGGTTGTACAGGTTTATTTTGTCCACTAGTTGCTGCAGCATGTTGATTCTGATTGCCCTATGAGAAATTTAGGTGTTACCTCCATCCTTGGTTGTAGGTGTTTGAATATGGATTGTTATGCACCTATTTGTTGAAGTTGCCCACATAATTGACTGAAGGTGGATTTCCTTGGCAATTATTAAATAAGTGACATTCTCCACAATAAACATATGAAATTTCTACAACTTGGTTTACTGTTGCTAGAGTAGTAGTTAGAGCCTTCACCATGTTTGTCAATGAAGTTACTTGTGCTGATAAAGCTATCAGGGCATCCACATTGTGCACTTCAGCTGCTCCTTTTGCTGCAGCTTACCTAGTTGATGGCCATTGATAATTGTTATTAGCTATTCTCTCCAAAATCTCATAAGCTTAATTATAGGATTTGGATAACAAAGCTCCATTTTCTAAAGCATCCACCAGCAGCTTGTGCTTGGGTTGAGACCATTATAGAATGTTGCCAACTGTATACAGCAAGGAATACCATGATGTGGACATTTTCTCAGTAACTCTTTAAATCTTTCACATGCATCATACAGACTCTCATCTTCCAATTGATGGAAAGATGTGATCTCATTTCTCAATTTTGCATTCTTAGTGGGAGAAAAATACTTTATCAAAAACTTGTCAGTCAAGTCATTCCATGTTGTGATGGAATCTGGTGGTAAGGAATTCAACAATGCTCTTGCTCGGTCCCTCAAAGAAAATGAAAAAAGTTTGAGCCTTAATGCTTCCTGTGATGCTCTAGCTATCTTAAAAACATCACTCACCTCCAAAAATAACTTGAGATGAAGATGAGGATCTTCTGATGGCAGTCCATTAAACTGACCTACAGTTTGTAACATCTGAAAAATCACTGGTTTCAATTCAAAGTTATCTGCAGGTACTTCTGGTCTAACTATGCTCGGATGTATGGCTTGAGGAGTCAACACAACATAACCTCGAATGGCTATTTCTCTATCATCTGCCATATGAATGATATTGTTTCCTGGTTGCCCATAAACATGCTGTCCATTCTGACCTCCTAGTGCATTCAATGGTTGCAATTATCTTTGGTTGTTCAAATCTCTCATGTCTTGTAAATCATCCATTGCTACAACAGCTTTTGAATTTTTTTGCTCCTTTCTTAATCTTCTAATAGTCCTCTCAATTTCAGGATCAAAGTGAAACTTAACCTGTTTGTCTTTGCACATGCAATGATTGCTTGAACACTCTATCAACCATAGAAAATAATGATTAAACAAATACTTAAATAAAACAACACAAAAATTGAATTCAAAAATCACAAATAACAATCAATCTCCGGCAACGGCACTAAAAACTTGTTGGTTGATTTCTTAATATATGGATGTCAGTGCGCAAGTGTACACAACAAGTAATAAAATGATAAGTATTGAGTATCGTCTCCACAAGGACTGATGCTATAAGAGTTGCTAAAGTAATTAATTGTGGTGCAAATTTAATTAAAACAATTTAAGTTATGTTATTAACTAAATTAAACTAAATAATCTAAATAACACTAAATAAAAATGCAATAATCCTAAATTAACACTCCTCACACAAGAATATAATTACTAGAGACAATGTAGTTGGTGATTTGTATTGAAACATAAATAAAACCAATTCAACTATCATATACATCATTATGAATTAAAGAAACAAGAAAGAATAAAGATAGGAGTGAATGGCCCTTCTAATTTCTTAATTTCTTTTTCTTCCCGCCTGAAATCTTCTTGTTGAACCCTAGAATTTCTGGTTTCTTTGCTGTTTTCTCTTTTCTTTTCTTAACTTTTTCTTGTGAATGATGGCTCCCCCTTTTCCTTTGTGTGTGCTTCCTTTTATAATTGAAAACTATGGCAACTGGACGTCTATGGTATGTATCTTCCAGATTTGGAAACTGCAAATCGCAGATTTTTTATGAGATTCACCCAAATTTTTCTCCTTGTTGTTCCAGGATTGCTACAACAATGGTTTCTACAGCATTGGCTACAGCACTGCACTGTTTCAAACTAGTTTCTACTTTTCTGCAGTCAATTTCTTTCCTTTCTTTTCCAAGTCTATTGCAAAGCATTCCTTCCTTGAATTTGTACTTCCAATTGCCTACAATTTAAACACGTAATTTAAGCACACAATTTATTCTAAAATCACCTAATTTATTACAAATAACTAAAAATAGATAAGTATACAAAATTAAACTAGAATGCAATTGAAACACATCATTTATTCTCTAAGTAATCTTAATTTGAGTGCAAAAGTGCTAAAGATAACTCTCATTTCATAGAGTTATTAGTGGGCATTATTCAAGCTTATCTAAACAAAACCATATGGAAGAAGAAAAAGTAGGCTGACTCAAGGAGACGCCACGTCGAGTATAAATAAGGCAATTAAGTGATGATTAAGCTCCTACCCCAACAGTTTAAGACTTTGCACATCCACAAGGGGTTAGTGAGGAGATACGAGGGACTTTTCAAAGTCGTACAACATGTGGGTAATGTCTTATATCAACTCCGACTTCCACCAAGACTTAAGATTCATTTGGTCTTCCATGTGAGTTTGCTCAAGCTGTATCACCGAGGAATGAAAGACCTAAGCGGAGATGAGTCATGGTAGGCCCCAATCGCCATTGTCACTGAGTATGAAAAAGATGTGGAGTAAATCCTCACCGATCGAGTAATTCAAAGAAAGGGGCATATAAGCCTATAACGAGTACTTGGTGAAGTGGAGGAACCTCCCTGAAAGTGAAGCCATTAGGGAACGTGAAGAAGACCTATGGTAATTTACAGAGCACATCTAAAGTCACAAGTATGAGAATGCACTGAAGATGTTGCGAGTATAGGTTAGGGAGGAATGTCACAAGTCGCTTAAATTTGCCACAAACGGAGGTTAAATTTGCACACAAAAGTACGTTTAGCAAAAGTCAGCCCAAAGGCAGGATGCACTTGGTAGTAGGTGCACTTAACAGTGGACCGCCTTGTACAATTTATGAACCCTGGCGCATTTAGCGAGTGGACAACCCACATTCACTAGACCAAAATGAGCAAGCCTAGCTGATTCTAGAATCCTCTACATATCTCTACAACTTGTAAATACTAGACAATTCTACACTCATGTGTTTTAGAACCTAGTGGATATTTAGGCAACTTGCGCAGAACACTTTAGAGCTAGGCAATCACCTCCATAAACAGGGCTTGTCACTTGCCATGTTGCTTAACAAAGCACCACACCACATATAACATTACACACCTACCAGCTCAAGCATCCTTTTAAAGCTTTCTTGCAATCTCTTTATATGTAATAAAATTCGCTTGGCCATATTGCTCTCTTCTCTCTAGCTTTCTTACAACCATATTTGCTTAACTAGTTTGAGAAGTTCACTAAGCTTACTTAGCAACTTTTATCTGAGAAGTTGTCTAAGTAACGCATAGGTTGTTGTGCAAAATACTCATCCCATGACAATAAGCTTACATTTGTATATATATATAAATCTCCCCTTGAACCTTTCAATTTTTATTTTTTAAAGCTCCCAAATCTGTAAACCTAGCTGAGATGATTGGTACTGATAAGATAGAGTCTGTGAGAATTGAGTTGGCTGAGATAAAAAGAAGCCTAAGATCATCATTCCAGCTTTGGATGTCCAGTTTTAAAAATAGCTCTACATAAGCTCAAGGAGGGAAGATATTGATGTTGAAAATGCCTTACTGTGGGCTGAAATTGAGAGATTACCTACTTATGACAGATTGAAAGCATCTTTGTTTGATGTAAATAACAATAGAAACCTGGCTAATAATTAAGGAAAAGAGGTGATTGATGTTACCAAGCTTGGAGCACTCGAACAACATGCATTCATTGAGAAGCTTATCAAACACATTGAGCATGACAACCTTCAATTGTTGCAGAAAATCAGAAAAAGAATGGACAAGTAAGCCTCTTATAACTAATTTTGTGTATAAATCTTTCTACATGAGTTTGCAAAAGTATATAGAGATATAGATTCGATGAATCATCTTACATTACTGAGTTATATCATATGCTAGAGCACTCTGCATATATCTTCATTTTACTTTCTAATTGAAAGTTGGTTTGGTGCCTACATTTTTCTTCTTGTCTTTGTAATGGCATAAATGCATCATTTTGTTGGATAACCTGAGTTTAATTCTATAGAGTTGGCATTAAGTAGCCCATTATAGAGGTGAGATATAAGAATTTGTGCATGGAAGCCAAGTGTGAGGTTGTCCATGGAAAGCCACTCCCAACACTATCGAATTCTCTTAAAGGCATCATTTTTATAAGTTTCTTCATCTTTCATGAATTACTTACCAAAATTTTTCATCTTTATTTAAGGGTTTTATATAATAGCCAAAATCATGTACATATGTGACACAATTTTTCCTGACCTATATGTCGGATTCGAGGTGAATCATAGGGTCTAATAACTAAAGGTCGTGACATAAACTTAATTCATGAATATAAAAAAAATGGCCTCGGGCCTCTACTATAACATATAATAACGTCTATGTCTCATCTAAAAATATATTCATACTTTGCACACTTCACATTTCACTGCATACACATACATCATACATATTTACATATGAATATAAACATGCTCAAAATGCAAAATCATGTAGCAATGCATCTCATGGCCTAACCTCAACTAACTAGCAACTGAACCGCACAAAATCTTGCGGAAACGTAGCAGAAATAAGATAAATAGGAAAATAGTGAGCTTGCGGCTTAGTGATGGATATAATTATATATATATATAAATAATGTCGTATATTAGTGCTTATACATAATCATGTGACATAACTCCACATTGAATATAATACATCAACAAACATGAAAATCATACATGTATACATGACAAATTTGCACCAAATAGTGCCCAGGGGAAATAACTCTCAATACTTGCCAGGATTATCATTGCACTAGTAGAGTGGAGAAAAAACCTCTCAATACACATATGGTAACTGGCAATCACATTTCAAGACTCAATCAAACATATAATATGCCTACATATAATCATAACATGATATTAAATTATACTATCAAACATAAATGTTTCACAGAATAAATAGTAGTAACAATAATATCTACTCATTGATCATGTTTCATTCTGAGGTTTGTTGGGGCTCCTAAATTCTTGGATTTCTCCTAAAATAAAGGATTCAAAAATTAAATATTAGAACTGATACAAAACTTATACATGTGATGTGAACTAAATAATAATTGTTCAAATTTCATAAATTAGTTACCCACTAACTCACTGGATATAGATCTAACTACCCAATTCTATTTCTTGTAACATTTGCTCTCAATCCTTCTTTTTAGCTTCTTTTTCACTCTTGGGTTTTCTTTTCTTATTTTCATTTTCTCTTTTCTTCTTTTTTTTCTTTTTCTTTTTTCGTCATTATCTCTGCTTCGGGCTTAGTTGTAAATGATCTCTAATTGTCCAGTAGGTCTCAATTTTCAACATTATATGTATAAACAGAATCCAGGCACACAAGTGAAGTTGACAGGTGAAACAAGTGAAACACGCATGTCCCTCTCTATTACGTGAATATATCAAGATGTCATTAATAAATACAATAACAAACTGATCCAAATACGGATAAAACATCTGGCTCATGAGATCCATAAATGTTGCGGGGGCATTAGTTAACCAAATGCATCATCAGAAACTCATAATGCCCAAAATGAGTGCCGAATACAGTTTTGGGTATATCAGCATCTTTGATCTTCAATTGATGATAACCCGAGTGTAAGTCTGTCTTCGAGAAAACTGTCACACCCTGTAACTAATGAAATAGATCATTAATCCGAGAAAGCGGATATTTGTTGCAAATAGTGACTTTGTTCAATTGCCTATAGTTTATACATAATTTCATAGTTCCGTCCTACTTTTTCCCAAATGAAAGAATGGATCCGTGGAAGAAGTTTCCAGCCAGATAAATCTCTTCAAGACTAGAGCAAAGACTAAGTTCACTTGGAATTTCACCAAATAAGTCATTATTAGACACATCAAGACTCCTCAAAGTTTTAAGATTACCGATCCTTGGAGGTATAGATCCAACAAAGTGGTTTCGGCCTAAATTCAGTGAATTTGAATGATTGGATATATTGAAAATGTCTTTTGGGATAGTTCCACTAAGGTCATTTTTTGCACTTCTCAGGACGCATTTTGTTTCAAATTTCCTAGACCAGAAGGGATGACTCTTGATAAATTGTTATTGTTAAAGAAAATTTGAAATAATGACGAAAAATTTCCTAAAGTGGAAGGAATTTCCCTTGAGAAATGGTTGCCACTAAAAGCCAAGCGCTGTAAGTTTAGAAGCTTACCCATTTCTTTAGGAATTGTACCTGTAAATTGGTTTTCCTCCATCTCTAATGAATATAAATTAACAAGTTTACCTATTCCTAAAGGGATGCTTCCGTGTAACTGATTATAACCAAGGGCCAAAATTTGAAGTTGACTTGATAGATGTAACATATGCACCGAAATTATTTAATTGAGTGCAATGTTATTTTTATTTTTTCGTCATAAATTTGTTTTAAAAGTCCGATTGTTAAAATCGTTACGAGAAATCAGTCGCAGTTATTAAAATTGATCGCGCTCGAAATAATTTAAATTTGTCTCGACATACAATCGAGACATTCCAAACGCGATTCAAGGGCTGTGTATTGGATTTTTATTTTGGCACTCGGGTCCGGATTTAGTTTTTTTAAAAAAAAAAATATTTTTTTCTCTCTTACTGTAAATGGAAAGTCATGAGAGAGAGAGAGGGATTTTACTTTCCAAAAATAGAAAGAAGAAGAGAGAGAAGGAGAGAAGAAGCTGCAGACCCGGATCCGCGCCCCCGACCCGGCCGTATCTCCCATTTCCGGCCACCATTCCGGTCGAGCTTGGTACCGATCTGAAGCTCGTGAGCCGCCGGTTACATCCCTGTCGTTTTCGTCAACGGAAACCGACCAGAACGCCGGCAAAGAGACCCGAAAACTCGCGGCCAAGACCCGTTTTGCTGGCCATCGATTTCGTCGGTTTTGGGCCGATCCACTGCTTGGATCTTGTTCCTCAACTTCCCCTCATCGTTTCCCGACCAACCCCGCCACCTGAAACGGCCGGATTGCCGCCGATCGACGTCGGAAAGCTCACGGTTTTTGGGGCGCTAGATCCGCCGTTACTGTAGCGCGTGGGAGGTCGCCGCCGGCAGCATTGGACTCACTGAGGCCAGATCTAGCAGACCTGAGCTTCCCATCGCCGTTGACCGTTAGGGGCAATTTGGTAAATTCATAAACTTTTGGGGTAATTCTGTAATTTTAAAATCAATGAACATTTTGGTAATTTTAGTTGAGGACAATTAGGTAATTTAAGATTTAGGTGATAATTCAGTAATTTACGTCGTTATGGGCATTTTGGTAATTTTACAGTTTTCTGAGGGTAATTTTGTAAATTCAAAACTTGGGGATATTTTTGTAATCGGAATTGAGGATAGTTTGATAATATGTGATTCCGAGGATAATTTGATGAATTTTGATGTTGAGGGTATTTTAGTAATTTTACGAATTCGAGAATATTAGTTATAATTCCTGATTATGATTAGTAATTATGTTATTTCCTCAAATTAGGAGGATCCGCGAACGAGAATCAACCCGTAGACGTTGCCGATACCGAGTTCGGACACCGTCACTGTGAGTGGAATATACAAAACCTACTTTCATTGTGGTTTATTATGATTTAAAAATATGGTAAAGCATGTTTGCGAGATTGGTTTTAAAGGCATCGATTTAATGATTTTATATAAATGGATTTTATCTGTGTTTTGGTATTTATTACGAGAAATGTATTTGATTCATGATTTTGGTTATTGATTTTGAATATGCATGATAATATTTTAAAGAAAAGAAAAGCAGATTTAAGAGATGTTAAATGAAAAAGGAAATGAGATTTCGAATGAGATTTTGGATGAGATTTCGAATGTGATTTTGGATGAGATTTCTGATGAGATTATATGTTTATGTATATGTGTACGAAAGTATATGAATATGAGCATAATGATTGCTTTTAAAATCATTAGACAGTACCCTCCCCCTTTAGATACAGTGATACATATGAGATGAGATATGTATGTGGTATGATGAGTACAGAAATACTGATAATGAGATACAGATGAGATACAGGCTTTTGGGGCCCGTCTGAGTACACACAGAGGCTTTGGGCCGTGTACTCGGGCGACTTTGTCTTTTGGGGACGAGATTATACATGCACAGATATGATGAGATATGAGATAATATGTTCCGATCTATCCGTGTAGCTCCGGGGCGTGGCGGTACCCAGATAGTACGTCATTGCCTGTCCGTTGAGGTCCGGATATGATGAGATATGATATGACTTTTCCCTGTCTATCCGTGTAGCTCCGGGGCGTGATTGTACTCAGATAGTACGTCATTGCCCGTCCGTCGAGGTCCGGATATGATGAGATTATTTCCCCTGGGTACTTGTTTGGTGATAGTTTTTGGTATTTCGATATTGATGTTATAAGTATGATGAATTTCCATTGATTTATGCAGTATATTTGCGATATCGTTATTTGAGTACATGGATTTGATTTAATAAGTTATTTAAGTTTTTGCGATATTTTAATGAGTTGGTATTTTGATATTATTTATTAATTTATAATAAAATTGTGTTGAAAAACTACTGTCCACTCACTGAGCTCACTGAGTTTTATACTCATTCCATTTTTTTTTTATTATATTTTTCCCCCCCTCAATAGGAGATTCACAGGTACAACAGTCGACCCAGCCACAATAGTCATTTTCGAATTTATGGCCACGTTGTGATGTTAGGAGTTGTTGATTGATTTATCGAAATATTTTGGGATTGTAATTTGTTACATTTTAGAGATTGCGGTTAGCATATGTATTTTATTTGATATTGAATAATTGAGTGATTTGGTATTTTGGTTGAGATAATTGATTGATGAAGTTGGTTGTATTCGGATATTATTTGGGAGTGCTTGATGTAAAATTTTGTAGATTTGGTTTTATAATAAATATAGGGGAGACTTTGCCGATTTTTCGGTAGAACCATGATTATTCAGATTACGTTAGGAAAATTTTATAGAATTAGGCAGACTCATCCTGTGGATTCGGGGCGGGTCGTGTCAATAGATTAGCTATTGAATGAGGCAATGCTCCTCTAAATTGATTTCCAGCTAAACTGAGAACTCACAATTTGCTACAATTGGTCTAGGAATCCATAAACCCCATCTCATGACTTTCCCCACTTCCTAAATTACTAAATTCTAAGTTTAGGAATGAAAGATTCTTCATGCCTCCAAAGTTGATTTATGTTTTCGGGAAAAACTGTTATCAGTAATTTCAATATATTCTAGTTTTAAAGCATTGGATAGAGATATTGGAATAAATCCGCTGAAGAACTTTTGGCCGATTTGAAAGAGTTTGAGATTAGGAAAAGTGAGGCCTAAACTTTGTGGAAGGCTTCCATGAATTTGATTTCGAGACACCGAAAAAATGGCAAAGAAAGAAAGATTGTAAATGGAAGGAGGGATTTTACCGAAGAGGTTGTTTCCGTTAATTCCAGGAGCTTCCAACTCTTTCAATTGACCCAACGAATCTGGAATATTTCCTCCAAAAGAATTCCTACCTAGAGGCACACGTTGTAGGGATGTTAGATTCCCGAGAAAAGGTGGAATTCCTCTTGTCAATTGTTTATGTGTAAAGCTAGTCGTTTGAGTTTGTATAAAGAGACAAACTCAAATGGAATAATTCCTACTAGCTTATTTGACAGAAGCATGGCTTCTAACCTGAGCAGACGCCCAAATTCATGAGGGACTTCACCTTGGATAGAGTTATTCATGAGATTGATCTCTCTTAAAAAGTTAAGGTTGCCAATGTGCGGAGACAATGAGCCACTCAAGGCTTTCGACATCAAGTCTAGGGCTGTGACTCTTTTGTGCCTGCGGCCACGTGTAATGCCCTTCCATTCGCAAAAATGGCAAGAATCATTCCATGAGTTTAGGATTCCTTAGAGGTCATGAGAAATCATTGACTTAAAAGCCTGCAAGCAAGATCTCCCTCCTCAAAGGCTGAAACTTACAACAGTGTGATGAAAAAAAAGAAACCGAGTGGCACATGCTTGTATTCATATCTACAAGTGAGAAGGCAATTTCCTTGGCTTGCCTTTCTATGTGAGCTTCACCTAGCTTTGAGAGTTATAAGTTCAAAAACGTCTTTTTCTTTCTTCTTTTTCTTCTTAGTTTGAAATTGGACTTGACTTGTGTTGGAACAATTTTCAAAATAAATGGTGTCCTCTTATAAAGACATGTCCATTTAATTGTGTCTTATAGAAGAGGTGTCTTATTATAAATACATGTCTATTTAATTGTATCTTATGGAAGAGATATCTTTTCATTTAAAGATACATCTTTTCATGATGACATTTCATTTGAAATGGTGATGATTCAATTTGGACCATTGATTAAAATTAAATCTTAATCTAATAGCCATAAATGAAGGGGTATCATGGAAGATGACAACCCAAGTGGAGAGGCACAAGTATGTCTATAAATAGAGGCCATGTTTAGGCCATTTAGATATGAAAATAATGATCCCACACCATTCTTTTCTCACCACTCTTTCCTAAAACGAATTTTATCATAAAACACTTAGTTTTTGTGCATTAAACATCCAATATATTGTTTTATGCAGGAACAATATATTGTTTCTTGGCAGGCTTGCAACATTCAAGTGTATTCTGGTTTGCTTTCGTCAATGCACAACGCAAGCAAACAATTGAGTACTTCATTGTATCCTAGAGGCATATTTGCTTAACCCATGTGCATCACTCAATTGGTGGGGGCAAATAACGTCTTAAGGAAAGTGACATTTGTAACGTGCCTTGAAGTACACATTATTTTTCTGCAGTTTACCTATTTTCTTCCTACATACAGAGTTGTAAACACATTTTACTTTACACAATAAAATTCTACCATTATTACTGTAATTCTCTATATTTGTAATTCTCCACAAGAGTACATTTCTCCAACAACTTGGTCATTTCCAAATGTTAATTTTTAATCAAACGACAAGAGAAATGTTAACATATTATACTTTTATTGTTGTCCATTTTTTCTTATTTGAGCTTTGATATTGACAGGCGTGATATTATTCAAATTTTGGATCTATATGAGCTAATTTCAAGGGAACGCATTCATTTCTTTTGCACTGAAGAACTTGGTTGTCTCAATCGAAAAATGAACATTGCTATTACATGAATTGCAAATCCTTGCGGACACCCCAATATTCTTGCCGAGTTTATAGCCGGCAAATTAAAAAATCAAGTTTTTTTTTTTTTTTTGGCATGAAAAAAGAAGTTAGATGTGTGAATCAAAAAATAAACATTGGTATTACAAGAATTGCAAATCTTTATGAACACCCCAATATTCTTGCTGAGTTTATAGCCAGCCATTTCAAAAATCAAGTTTCTTTTCGCAAAGCAATGAGAAAAGGTATTGAGTTAACAGAACAGGCTGATACGAAAGGAATTCAAGTACAAATTCCAAGCTGTCTTGATAGAAAAGAAATTGCACTGTCCGAGTGGATCAGAGAAGGTAGAGTTCCTCTGCAAACCATTGGAGCTGAAATTGATTATTGTTTGCAGTCCATAAGGAAAACAATTTGGCCGTTGAGGTTCCTTAAATATTATTCCAGCAGTTGCATATATGATCATCACTTATGAGAAATACAGGTTTTGCCTCCTCAAATGAAGCAATGAGAGTTTTCCTGAGATTGGAAGAAAGATTGTATGTTTGTTTGTTTGATATTGAGAAGAGAGGTTTTAACTTGTATAATCTTTAATGTTCAACCATTTACAATTATCAAAACGTAAATCACAAATTACATGTCTCTGGTCTATGCCTTGTACAAACATTAAATCCACAAATGGATTCACCATCGCTGAAAGTTCAACGATCTTACACAAAATGCAAAGAGAGAAGCAAAAACTAAAGGAAATACAGTGAGAACAACTGCCACAGAAGGTAAATGATCAAAATGAAACCCAAAATACTCTTCTAAGAAAGCATCTATTGTTTTCTTTTCTAGAAGCATCTGTATTTCCTGGTCCATATCTCCATATTGTGAAGTAAGCTATCCCTTCATTATCCAAGATGTAGGAGTCAGACTGTACAACCACAAAAACCGTTTTGGAATTTCCTGAAAACAAATATCAACAGTCATTCGAAAGACAAAACTTTCAAAATATTCTACCCTAAGCAATCTTCTTCCAGTTCTAATTCTGTTCAATGCATAGGTTTGGAATCAATAGTATCTTACCGGTTTTGGAATAAAAAATCCAGATAAAAGATTGAATGTGGTGTAGAAAGCAGAGAACAGAATTGAAGCAACCATGACATTTGGTGTCAACGACACAAGCAGCATTCCTAGGTAACTGAAGTAAAATATTGTAAATCTTATACATCAATCAATAATATCCAATCATCGGGTAAGTGATAATCACGTTGGCAGCTGCTTGAATAAGTACACAAGGAATCTCAACTATCACCTGAAAATAAAGATAACTGTAGTTGGATCGCTGTATTTGATCGATAATCAAGTTAATAAGCATAGTCAATTGTATTCACAAAAAAATTTTACCTGAGCAAGTGCATAACCCCATGAAGATTACACCCCTGCTGATTTTTCTCGATACATGGCAGATTGTTCCGATGCAAAATATGGTAAAACTGATGAGCAGCTGATTGTGCCCAAAAATATCATAGAAGTATACACCGAAACAGGTATGTGAAACAGATTTTGCTGGTTCTTTCTGACACGTCGCTAGTGAAAAATGTTAAACACCTGCAAATTAACAATAGCCATTGCCAATAATACTTCGTTACAAAATCTTATGTGGAAAAGCAAACATGCTACAATTGTGTGCATCATTCCCCTTAAGTTATATGAAAGGCTTCTCTAGTAGGACAAGTTGTTGCTTTCATAAGCAGGATTTGAATTAATATAGGAGCAAGTAATGCAATATCCAAGAACTAAACAGTGAGCTGATTTTATATCCTGCTCCGTATTAATAAAGGAGCTTCTAATAAAACTTTCTCGTGCAGAAGAGAATTTGCGTATATTTGGGCGAAATCTACTCCAAGTTCAGCTTCTGCAGATGAGGAAGTGACTTCTACTATCCATGCTGCTGGATTATATTTGTCTCTAATTTCCCGCACCCCAGGAATGCCCTGTCATTAAAAGTTGTCCTGTAAATGGTTTCCGGAAATTATCTATGGGAATCAGAAGGTATTGGTTTGTCTATAGCAAACTAACCTCAAAATATTCTATTACTCTACTTGAATGCTTCCCCAAAGGGCCAGAGTAGATGATCTAGCCGCCAGTTTTCAGAAGGATCAACTAAAATCAAGATGAAAAAGTTTGACTACAATAGGTCCTTGTGTTTAAGCTGAAAATCCAATGAATTGTTATCATCCGTGTTTGTGTAAATACTAGTACTCAGAGCTGTTAAACAGTATCTTGTCATACATAGACCAGAGTAGCGTCTCAGTTTCACAATAGAAATATGCTTTACTTGCCTCATCAAAGGCCTCGAATATGTCAATGCTAGGCTGGTGGATAGTGCAGACAATAGTCCTTCCAGTATCAGCGACATTCTTTACAGTTATCATGACAATTGTTGCTGCTTGTGCATCCAAACCAGTTGTGGGTTCATTCATAAAGATTACAGAAGGATTAGCAACAAGCTCGACTGCTACGGTTAGCCTCTTAAGCTTCTCATTTGACAGACCCCTGACACCAGGTATGCCAACTAGGGCATCCTTAATTCCTTCAAGTTCAATAGTTTCCAGAGCTTCATTAAAAAATTGCTGTTGAAATATGTCATAGCAGATTCACTAATAAGTAATCTAAAAATGGATTAGTAAACACGACTTCTTTAGACACTTACAGCTTTAGTTTTTGAACTAATCTGAGAACCCAGACGCAGCCAAGCAGAAAACATCACAGATTCTTGTACAGTGAGTTTGAGGAGAGTGTGTATCAGTTTTTGCTTGCGGTAACCTGAAATCCTAACAAATGTTTCTTGAACCCTACGTTACCCATTAATTTTTATTTTCCCCTCAATATATCCACTAGTTTTTCTTCCTGCTAGAACATCCAGGAGGGTTGTTTTCCCAGCTCTAACACCCTGCTACATCGCAAAGAAGTTGGAGTTTCGTCTAAGTAATCCTCTTTCTCTCATTTGCTAGAAAAATGAAAACAAAATTGAAATTTTTGTATGAACTGAAAGTCCTACAATGAAAAATTCTAAATTAAAATTAAACTGGTTAATAAGATTACAAAGGAGTGTTGAATTGGTACTGCTTGTTGCAAAATGTTACTGTTACTTGTTAATGAGATTATTGAAGTCTCTATATCAAGTTCATCATCACAGGAATCTTCTCTTCCTCGAACTCTGGAAAATGTTTCATGCAAAATCATTCCGAAACATGTTCAGGAGCTGTGTCAATTTTTAGTTAAGTATTAAGTGGCTAGCATATATAATGCTTTTTAAGATGCCTTTTAAGTTAATGTATATGATAACCAGAAAAGTGATGATTTACAGTTCAAGAAAGTTAAAGACAAGGCAAAGCCACTGTTGAAAACTAAAGTGAATCCCAACAAAGCACAAAGTGATACCCAGATCATATGTCCACCAAAGTTTAATCCACTGCTTGCAAGCGTTGCTTGCGCTATTGTAGTGTTTGATGGCATCATCTACATTAAAATTAGGCAGCAAGCAAAGCAATAAATTACTTTATTCAGATGTTAACAAAGCAGCTCATCATCCATGAACCTTGGCTCTGATGCGATGTTATTAGTTAACCATTTTAATTAGCCTGAAAACATCAACCATTAGAAGTTAAAGCAACGTCTAACACGCACACGTATCTAGCCGTAATATATTATTAAATGATGAGTTGACAACACAGTCAAGCTAGCTAGACAATGCTGTCTAGGTTAACTCTGCTGCGGGTGGACAAAATCAAGTTTAGTTCAGGTTTTTAGCTTGATCGGTTTTTTGAACCACTCTTGACCACTAGCTTATATAGTAAACCGAAAAGTTATTTTTAAAGGTTTGATTTATTTTTGAAGAGCCAAATCAAACTGATCCAAATAAAAACCGATCAGTTCAATCAACCAAACCAAACCAAACTGAGCTACTTGGTTTTGTTTGAGAAATATTGCCCATAATCGACATAAGAGGACTTCACACATATAAAAGGATCTTAAATCTAAACCAGCAAGATATCAAAGTATATCGAACAACATTTTTATATGAAAACTCACCGTTCGCACCGAGAAGCAAGAAATTCATTACTAGAAATGCCTATTTCTCCATATCCCATTGGGCAAACCAAAAACCCCATTTCAACCACACTGACAACGAGGCTGCAGCAGGAAGGAAAAAAAAATAATAATACCACATAAGCCTCTTCTATTAGCTTATCAATCTGAAATAAAATATAAAATAATGCTAGGGACCCTGGTTTGAAAACGATAAGAGTAAAAAATATTGCAAAACTACAGGCTGTGATAGAAGCAACCCCAATTCCAAAGGATGACAGACATTGGAACATAGATAACGATGTGAAATGGGCAGCAAAAGTAGAATGAACTGGTACAAGAACTTACGAACACAAAAAACTTGAGAAATGCTTGCAGAAATGTCACAAAAATTGGTTAGATGTAACGTTATAATTTATATATTGTAGCTTTATAGGTGAATTAAACTGACTCCATGATCGCGGGCTGTATCCAATGACATAATAAGTAAGACAAGTCCAAATGAGAGATTCATCCAAGCTGGGCAATACCGCAAACCCTTCTGTTTACAGGAAACAGAAAGCCTTCCAGCAGTCATAGGCAACTCTGAAACTCCATCAACAAGAAGTACCACAAGTGCATAGAACAAAGAACCCGTGTAGTAATTTGCATCAAATACATCTATTTCCATTCCTCTCCTCAGGAAAACAGTCATTGTCATGATTGCAATCACAGTAAGCTGCAACCGAAAACAAAACAATCTTTACATAACATAGACCAATTATTTAAGAAATGGGGTAAATTTCAATTTATCTAAGCTCCTTGAGTTTGATAAAAGACAGATAAGTAATAGACTCTGTTTTTGGAAATACATAAACTCTCTCCTATGAACTGCTGTTTTGCTGAATTTATATCAAAACTCATTCATTTTCTGAATTAAGTAAATACCATCATCATCCTTATTAAATTGTGGAATAGGGGTAGATTTCTCCACATATTAGTAGAGAGAATAGATTAGTTTCTGAGCTTTGCTCGATAGACATAATTGTTCCAAAATATAATGGAGAACACAAAATATGAATACGTAGAGAAAATAATTTCTCTATGGAAGAAGAAATTCCCTGGACATGCATGCTTTAAGCAATTCCCGTCTGGAAAGAGACTACAAACCAAAGGAAAGAGCGCTTTTCTGGTTTTCAGATTAATCAAACGGTTCTGAGAGATCCTCATCAAGCTTCTTACCAACAGTTTATTCCTTGAATATTTTATGGAAAATATCTACTGAAAAATAATTGTGAGATACTTTAGTGTTGAACCAGTGTTGTTCTTGATCTTTTCTAGATATAACCAGAAGAAGAAAAAGGTCAAAGGTAAAGGTAACATTATACACAACCACAGAAAACCTGACGCATTACACAAATGATACTAGATTTTGTTTTACTTTATGTCTCAAGCTCACAAGAAAATATAACTCTAATATGTTAAATTAGGTTATACTACTCATATAAAAAAATAAAAAAGTTCAAATATCATCTCAAGTGATGTGATATTAAAAATAATTAATTTATTTCTGCGATTCATAAATGCTACATCACTTGAAATTATTTCAAGCAGTATTAATAAACCAAAATATGACATACAAGAAAATTACCCCATTAAAGACCTTTTTAAAAAATTATACCCGTCCTATAATACATAAAAAATTAGGGAAAGCTACTTGCCTCCTGATGAAAATCAGCTGCAGCTTTTCTTTCAGGACATCTAAATCCACAACTTTCAAATAATTCAAGAACACGTCGGCACGGACCGGTGTACAAAATTTTTCATTCTGCCATTAACATTATCATCTCCCCTGCAAAATTTAAATTCTTGTAGTAGTTTCAGCGCAAGTACTTGATCAAGCAATAAACAAATTCCAATACAGAACAATTTCTCAATTATTATTTTTGTGACCTGTAGTCAATATTTTTCTCTGCCCTCCAGAAATGCCTCTTCTCATGGCATCTCCAGCTAATGTGTCGGCACAGAAATCAAGTCCAAGGATCTGAAAGTAAAAGGAAAAAAAAGTAGATCTATTAATAAAAATTAACCACAAAAATTTGATGAATGTGATAAAGAAAAATATTATGAACTCTATTTATGAGAATTACCTTCAACATATAATTTGTTTGAAGAGTTTCATTCAGTCCTTTGACAGAAATTTCCTGTAAAAACAAACATTGTATGCATATTACTAATAATCTTTGGTTCAGGATGTGCTTGGGATTCTGGCACTGTGGCATTTAATCTATAATTGTTGTGAAATGGATTCAATCAGAAGCTATCAAGTAAAAGTAATGGACACTATAGATGCTGTGCTATCAAAATTAAGCAAAAGCACAACTGTTAAAACATACCTTCATGTAGGTGCCTATATCTTGATCAATTCCTGTCTCTTTCTCCCTTTTAATCAATTCCAGCATGATTTCTTCACAGGTAAAAACAGATATTCATTTGTTATTACCGTAACAAATTGATGAAATATCAGCAACCATCAAATTAATTAAGCGTTCGAAAAATAATGTACCTACTCGGTTTCCTACACCTGGAAAACGTGCAGAAAAATCAAGTGTTTCTCTCACAGTCATCTCAGGAATGTGCAACTCGTATTGGCTTACATATCCAGATGCTTTTTGGGGTACAGATTCTTCTAGTTTGTATCCATTATAAAAATCCTCCCTTGTGAGCTATTGAAAAAATTAAGATAAACCAAAACTACAACGGTGATTAGAACTTCTCTTTTAAAAAAAAAATATATTTATTTTAATTTTCTTATAAATTAATTGAGATTGTAGCAAAAGAAAAAAAATTGATGACTTATAACATTACAAATTTACAACTATGTTGTAGACTGGTCTGTTTTATGATTTTACAACTTCATTTACTGATTCTAAAGGCTAAAAAAAAAAAAAATCTCTTCATCGTGTGAAAATCATAATCTTCATACAAGATTATTTTTTATACCTTTAGAGATTTGTTTATGTTAAGGTTAGATTTTTCTATAGCATCAAGAAATACCGATCAACCTTAATCCACTTAGAATCATTGCCGTTGAGCTGACCTGGGAAATACAACCTGGGGCCTAAGTTGGCTACCTGAGTTACAAGTACAACCTAAAGCTTGTATGGACGACCTGGTTTATACATTCCTTAATTCGATCGTGGTCAACCTTAATCCACCCAGAATCATTGTCATTGAATTGACCTCAGAAATACAACCTAGGGCCTAAGTTGGCTACCTAAGTTATAAGTACAACCTAAAGCTTGTATGGACGACTTGGTTTATACATTCCTTAATTCGATCGTGGTCAACCTTAATCCACCTAGAATCATTGTCGTTGAGCTGACCTCGGAAATACAACCTAGGGCCTAAGTTGGCTACCTAAGTTACAAGTACAACCTAAGCTTGTATGGACGAACTGGTTCATACATTCCACAATTCGATCAGGATAACGTGACCTATTTTTTAGGTGAGTTATATACCATTATCTTCTCAACCGCTCACGACTGATAAGTAACTGCAGGTAACTACCTTTGAATGTGTTGAAATCGTGGTAACCACCCACAACCAAGGGGCTATTTGAAGGAAAGAAAGCTTCAGGTGAAGGGGTTAGAAAAACAAACCAAAAGCTCTACATAATCAACCTCAAAGCCTTACCATTTTCTACCCGAACCCTTAACTCCACTACCGAAAAGTTAAAAAATTGGACTCATTCTCAAGTCCTTTTCATTTTTCTCTTTTTGATACATAAAGCATCTGACTTAAGCATCAGAGGATTTTCGCCAGAATCCCCACCGGCATGTCCTAACCGTGTTTTGTGATTGGCAGGTATAGAAAGTGGCGGTTGCGTTGTTGCTCGAATCGAATTCGTGCTGTGATTCCCCAAAAAGTAAATTTAGTTGTTGAGGTCATGTTTTTGGCATCAACATCTTGGCACCGTCTGTGGGGATTTTACAGTGCAAAAAGCCATACGTTTGAAGATTCAGTGGGATGAGGCTATTGGATTGGGAAATGGCGGTGAACGATGATGAGGGAGATAGGCAAACTTTGCGCCAATTGGCGGAGGAGATGAATGCCGCTGCAGATAAGAGATGGAGAGAGGGGATCGAGAGGCAAATGGAAAGATTTGAGGAGATGGTCAAGGGGCTGGTTGATGCCCAAGTCAGAGGGACTCAAGTTCCAACTAATGATCTAGAAATTAGTAGAGTACGGGAAAGAGAAGAGCTTGGTGGTGAGCAGCAAAACGGAGTGGGCTTACCTCAAATTAGGGTACGACATGAAAACAGAAGTGCCAGAGAACAAGTGAATGAATTGAGGGGGAGAATCAATGACTTGAATCACGAAAAGGAAAGGGAAAGGGAAAGGGAAGAGCAAAGAAACCCCTAGTGGGCAAGCAAGCTTGAGCAACGAATGTTGCAATTTCAAAAAACCCTAGAGGCATTAGAAATGAAAATAGAGGGCAAGAAAGTGGTAAGAAGATTCTTACTTGACAACGAATCCCCTCTGGTACCTGAGGTGATGGCGGTAACTTTGCCACCCAAGTACGTGGTTCCAGTTCTGGTGTATGAAGGAAAAACTGATCTAAATCATCATGTGGAAAGGTTTAACGAGATGACTGGGATCCAAGGTTTGAATGATTTTCAAAGGTGCCATGTTTTTCCCTTAACTCTGGAAAGGCAGGCACGAGAATGGTATCAGAGATTAAAGAAAGGAAGCATAGGAAATTTTAAAGAGTTATGTGAGCTTTTTGCCGTGCATTTTAGAGGCCCATGCATACCAGAGCAAGATACAAGCAGGCTGAAAAAATTGGTCCAATGAGAGTTTGAAAGCTTGAGAAGCTTTGTGACTAGGTATCATAAAGAAGTTATCGATCTGAGGGCCTTTGATCACCCAAATGCTCTGGAAGGATTAAAGAAGGGGTTAAGAATCCACCGATTGTGGAATAGCTTATATAATAAAGGGATAGCAACATACGCAGAGGCGTACGATTAAGCAAAATTAGATATGAAAACTGAAGATGCAGAGGAAGAAAAAAAGAGAATGGAAGAACAGAGAAAGGGTCCAGTAAGAAGGGGAGAACCGAGGAGAAGGGACAACCTTGGGTATAGCTCAAGGATGAATGTGGATGATAGACGTTATTATGAGAGGTGGTTGTTTAATTATAGACGACTAGAGAGGCCAGTTCGAAATTAAGAACTAAATCGTGAAAGAAGAAAAGTCTCATTAATAGACAGGGGTAAAGAAAGAGAGTATAACAAGTTGCCGCCGTCTGTAGATCGAAGAGGATCAAGATCAGATTATGGGGTGAACTTAGTAGAGTAGGGCAGAAGATACACACCTCTAAATACAACAGAGCAGAGATATATGCTGCGATAAAAAGATAAGGGACTATTAAGCCCACCAAAGTTGATCATAGGAGGACTGGGGGGAAATGATCACCACAAGTATTGTGAGCTCCACAAGTTGTCCGGACATGGGACGACAGATTGCATAGACTTGAAAGAGCAGATTGAATGGCTAGTGCAAAACCAATATTTGAAGGAGTATGAGGATGACCAAGGAAAAGGTAGGATAAAAGAGGATATTAGCGATAATATGGCGATGATGATCACAAGAGGGCCGACCCTAGCAGGGGACTTAAACTGTTCAAGGAGAAATTATAGTAGATATTCTCTCAAAAGTTATGAGGTGAATTTTAATGTTCCGGTACCAAAGAAACAGCGAGTTCAAAGAGTACCAATCATGTTCACAAACGAATATGAGGAAGCAGTCACACATCCTCATCAAGATGCACTCGTAGTAAAGGTTACTTTGGTGGGACAGGAGTTGAATCGAGCTCTTGTAGATGGGGGAAGCTCAGTTGACATCTTGTTTAAGCAAACCTTGGAGGATTTGCAAATAGGGGACCTCAAGCTGGATCTTGTCAGAACGTCATTAAAAGGGTTTGGTGGAGCTGAGCTGATCCTCTTGGGGTTGATTGACTGACCATTGACAATAGGGTCTAGCCCATTACAAAAAACAGTGATGGTAACATGGGTGGTAGTTGATGAGCCTAGCCCTTATCAAGTTATTTTGGGTAGACCATTCAATAGGGTAGCGGGAGCGGTGAGCTCAACACATATGCAATGTGTGAAGTTTAGCGTCCCAGGTAGTGTTGGAGTAATGAGGGGCCAACAACAAGTGGCTCGGAGCTGTTATGCTATGGCTGCGAGAGAGACTATGCAGATCACGAATATCGATCCATGAGCTGAGAATAGGTTGTGCCACCAGCGACCTAATGAAGAAATGAGGCAAGTGTTAGTACGTAAGGATGATCTAAACATATTCATATGACGGATGATATCTCAATAAGCTTCAGAATTTATTGCTGGAGTACAATGACATATTTGCATAGAGTCATGAAGACATGCCGGGAATAAATCCTCAGATTATATGTCACTGGCTGGCTATAGTTAAAAAACACAAGCCTGTGAAGCAAAAGAGGAGAGTATTCAACTAGGAAATGTATGAGGCCATCTATGATGAAGTAGATAAGCTGCTGAAGGCAGGGTTTATAAGGGAAGTGAACTATCCAGAATGGGTGTCGAATGTTGTAATGGTTAAAAAGGTGAACGGAAAATGGAAAATGTGTATGGACTTTACCGACCTCAACAAAGCTTGTCCCAAAGATAGTTTTTCTCTACCAAAGATTAATCAGTTAGTGGATTCAACAGCAAGACATGGCTTGATGAGTTTTATAGATGCTTTCTCAGGTTACAACCAGATCTATATGTCAACAACATATGAAGAGAAGACAGCTTTTATGATTGACCAAGGATTGTATTGCTACCGTGTAATGCCATTTGGATTGAAAAATGCTAGAGCTACATATCAGAGATTGGTAAACAAGCTTTTCAAGCCTTTGATCGGTAAAACGATGGAGGTATATGTTGATGACATGATAGCCAAGTCTATTGATTCGGCCGACCATGTAACGCATTTGCGTGAGACGTTTGAGGTGCTACGAAAGAATCAGATGAGATTGAATCCAGAAAAGTGTGCCTTTGGAGTGGAGTCAGGGAAGTTTTTGGGCTTTTTCGTTAGTCAAAGGAGAATAAAAGCCAACCTAGAAAACGTTGAGGTCATCCTTAAGATTAGGTCACCAAAAGACCTTAAGGATGTTCAGAGCCTAGCTGAGAAAGTTGTTGCATTGAATATGTTTATTTCGAAAGCATAAGATAAATGCCATACATTTTTTGAATTGATGAAGAAGGGAAAAATATTAAAGTGGTTTGAGGAATGTGAGGCGAAGATTTCAACAATCGAAGCGTATTTGGCTAACGCAACTGACGCGCCGGCTAAGCCCTCAGTGGGTGATATTTTATTGCTCTACTTGGCTGTCTCGAATTACTCAACTAGCTTAGTCTCGGTAAAAGAAGAGGGTGGAGTTCAACTTTCGGTGTACTACACATGCAAATCTCTGACCGGGGCAGAAGTAAGGTATTCGACAGCGAAAAAATGGGCGATGGCTTTAGTTGTGGCTGCGAGAAAGCTAAGGCCATATTTTCAAGCTCACGAGATTGTGGTTGTCACCAATCAGCCTTTGAGGCAAATCTTACACAAACCGGATATTTCAGGGAGGCTAGTTAAGTGGTCAGTGGAATTGAGTGAGTTCGACATCAGCTACCAGCCGAGGTCAACAATTAAGGTACAAGCCTTGGTTGACTTCATCAATGAGTACAGTAAAGGGAATGAAGAGGTTGATACCGAACAAAGGGTTAAAGGGGCAGAGAGTAAACATGATGTATGAGAGCTTAATGTAGACGGGACTGCAAACCCAGAAGGGTCAGGCGGGGGAATTGTTCTAGTTTCACCCGACCAAGAAGAAGTATGCTACGCCCTTAAGTATGAGTTTCGACCTACAAACAATAAAGCGGAATATGAAGCTCTTATTGCGGGTTTAAAATTAGCAAGGGCATTAGGGGTTTGACATTTGAAGGTGAAAAATGACTTGTAATTGGTAGTAAACCACCTAAATGGGACATTTCAAGCAAAAAAAGAGAACATGCCTAAATATTTAAGCAAACCACAATAACTATGGGGTCGTTTTGATCAAGCTACAATGAAGCAAGTTCCAAGGGAAGAAAATTACAGAGCAGATTATATAGCAAGATTAGCAGCTACAGAATGTCCAAAGTTTCCATGAGGGATCCCATTGGAATCAGTTTCGAAGCCATGTATATCTGAGCCAGAGATGGAAATTTGTATGGTAGAAGATGAGAAGGGTTGGATGATGCCTATTATGAGGTATTTTAAGTTTGGGGAACAACCTCAAGATAAAGCAGAGGCAAGGAGGTTACGATGTCGGGCAACACGTTATACCGTAATTGAAAGGGTGCTTTACAAGAGAGGTTATGCTTTACCTTACCTGCGCTGTTTAGGCTCAACTGATGCCAACTATGTGATGAGGGAGGTGCACGAGGGAATTTGTGAAAACCATAGTAGAGGAAATTCATTGGCCTATAAAATAATAAGACAAGGTTACTTTTGGCCAACCATGCATAAGAATGCTCAGGAGTTAGTTTGGAAATGTGACGAATGTCAGAAATTTGCCATCACTACAAAACAACCCCCGGAAAACATGACTACAATGACGAGTGCTTGGCCATTTGCACAATGGGGGTTAGATCTTATCGGACCAATGCGGATTGGATACGGCCAAATGAAGTATGTTGTGGTAGCTATTGATTACTTTACCAAGTGGATTGAAGTTGAACCGCTTCAAAAAATAACTAAGAAATGAACAAAAGATTTCTTATGGAGGAATGTGATTTGTAAATATGGCCTACCGCCAGCTATTATTACAGATAATGGAACATAGTTCAATAATAAGAACTTTAAGAAGTTTTGTACTCAGCTTGGTATTGAGCTTCGATTTAGTACACTTGTTCATCCAAAGGCAAACGGACAAGTAGAAGTGGTAAACAAAACTATAAAGCAGTTGTTGAAGAAAAGGTTGGGAGAAAATAAGGGAGCTTGGGTAGACGATCTTCCAAGGGTGCTATGGGTTTATAGAACGACCACGAAGACTTCGACGGGGGAGACTCCATTTTCACTTGCATTCGGGCATGAGGCAGTAATCCCAGTTAAAGTTGGCATAGAGTCATACCGCACGAGACACTATGATGAGGCAATGAATAGGGAACAGATGTTGTTGGATCTAGACTTGCTTGAGGAGAAGAGAGAGGCGGTAAAAGGTCGAGCAGCAATTTACAAGCAAAAAGTGGCCAAGTTCTACAACAAAAATGTTCGACTATTGCAATTTCAGGAGGGGGACCTAGTGCTTCGCAAAGTCAACCAGTCAACCAAAAAGTCAGCTGATGGAGTTTTAGGATCGAGCTGGGAAGGGCCGTATAAAGTACTATACTCATTCAGTAATGGAGCATATAAGCTAGGTTATCCAGATGGCAAGGTTGTCGGCAAAGCATGAAATACAGAGCATCTACGAAAATACTATCAGTAGGCCGAACTTAGCACTAATACTTTTATTCATGTTCTTTTCATGTTGAAAAGTTTGTTTCTAATTTTATTATTTGAATTCAGTACATGTTCAATTCCTGTAATTTTAGTTATTTTAATATCAATGAGGTCATTCAAAAGTACGACTCTGATATTTTTTGTCTACTCATATGACCCGGTCTTGAGATTGGGGTTGACATTTAGGCCTTATTGAGGTCCTACGTGAATAACTTCATCCGGTAATCTTGAGATCGGGGTTGACATTTATGCCTTATTGAGGTCCTACGTGAATAACTTTATCCGATCTTCTTGAGATCGGGGTTGACATTTAGGCCTTATTGAGGTCCTACGTGAATAACTTTATCCGATCTTCTTGAGATCGGGGTTGACATTTAGGCCTTATTGAGATCCTACGTGAATAACTTTATTCGGTCTTCTAAAGATTGGGGTTGACATTTAGGCCTTATTAAGATCTTACGTGAATAACTTTATTCGGTCTTATTTGGAATTGAGGTCGACATTTAGGCCCTTGATAAGTCCTTCATGAGTTTATCCGCTCTAGTTGAAGATCGAGGTCTACAATTCGGCCTTGTTAAGGTCCTACATGAATAATTGTCTTATCTGAGTTAAGATCGACATTTAAACTTGGTGCGATCTACGCTTGAGGTCGACATTTTAACTTGGTAGGATCTATAGTTGAGATCAACATTTAGGCTTGGTGTGGTCTATGCTTGAGTTCGACATTTCAACTTGATGCGATCCATAGTTGAGATCGACATTTAAACTCGGTATGATCTATGCTTGAGGTCGACATTTCAACTTGGTAGGATCTATAGTTGAGATTGACATTTAAGCTTAGTGCGATCTATGATTGAGGTTGACATTTTAACTTTGTAGGATCCATAGTTAAGATCGACATTTAAACTCGGTACGATCTATGCTTGAGGTCGACATTTCAACTTGGTAGGATCTATAGTTAAGATCGACATTTAAGCTTGGTGCTATCTACGCTTGAGGTTGACATTTCAACTTGGTAGGATCTATAGTTAAGATCGACATTTAAGCTTGGTGTTATCTACGCTTGAGGTTGACATTTCAACTTGGTAGGATCTATAGTTGAGATCGACATTTAGGCTTGGTGTGGTCTATGCTTGAGATCGACATTTCAATTTGGTGCGATCCATAGTTGAGATCGACATTTACGCTTAATGCGGTCTACAATTGAGGTTGACATTTCAGGTCGGTGGATCTATAACTAAGGTTAACATTTTTGCTTAATCAAATCTATAGTCGAGGTCAACATTTAAGCTTAGTATGGTTCGCAGCTAAGGTTGACATCTTAGCTTGAGGTCTACGATTGAGGCCAATTCCCTACTCAAGGCTACTGTGAGGTCAACATCAGAGCTTATTACAGTTAGCATTTTCAGCCTAGTAGTGGTCAGAAATAACATAAACATCTTTAGCCCTTTACGGTCGTTCATACAGGTAAAAAAAAAAAATGGCATGTGGGCTACATAGCAATTATCCGAATATAAAAATAAAATGAAAACTCAACAATGATTACACAACTCATAACAACCATAAAAAGACAAACATCATGGCAACTCCTCAAATTTGCTCAGGAAACATTCTCCTCGCCTTCCACAACTCTGTCGGGTAGGAAGGTCTCACCTTCGACCATAATCTCATCACCCTGAAGCATTATGTTCTCTTCTTGGTCTGCACCGTGATTTCTTTCTAGCTTTTTCTTTGCTCATATAAGCTGTCAATATCCATTGAAAGTCCATGTCCGGGTGCTTCTCTTGGAACAATTCGATGCACGTCTGAATGACATCCACTTTCAGTTGCCTTTTCTCCAACCAAATGCGTTGATCGACATCATACTTAATTTTTTCCAACTCATGACTAAGATCGGCAATCTTGGAGTCTTTGCTTGTATTAGATTTCTTTTCGGCTGCCAAGTCTTCGGCCAAGCGATTATTTTCCTCATTGCGAGCATTGAGGTCATGCTTGAGTCGATCTCGCTTGCTTGTTATCTTCTCATTAATAAGGTTGGTCTTCATTAAAGCACGCTCCAATTCTTCTATTTTCGCATGGCCTTTGAACGACTTCGCGAATGTCTCAATATGCCCTGCCATTAGCAAAGATTGCTAGAAAGAAAAATATGTCAACTAAGGTAAGAAGCTCAAACATACATGAAAGAAATAAAGGCTAGAACCAAATACATACCTCAACCTGGTTTCAGGCAAGGGCTTCGAGGGCATGAGCAGCCGACAAGTGGGAAAAATTCTCGAGGATATCGTGGCTCACAAACCGAGCGACTAAGTTCACCATGGGTAGTAAGTCTTCCACTTTTCCTCGCTTTGACTCTATGATGTCACTGGTTTCGAGTAAGCTCTCTTTCAAACATATTGGGGAAAGGGTTGGTGGTAAAATGCGCAAGGGACGAGAGTTGCCAGCTCAGTCATTTTTATTTTGAGGTAGTACTTTGCGACTTGAAACTGCGGGCTGCTTTTCTTTTTTCTCATCATCTTTGTTTTTCTGTAATGCCCGTCGCGGTTTCTTATTATGTGGTTCACCTTCCTCGTTTGATATTTCCTCAGTCAAGGCTTTCGCAATCTCTGCAGGGGTGCGCTTGACAGTAGACATGTTGCCTGTGACAATAGTAAAAACGAATTAACATTAGTGAACCTTGTTGTAAGGCAATGAAGGTAATCATTTAGAAAAAAATTTTACCTTTTACTTTCTTTTTCTTACTGTTTCGTGGTAAATTAGAAATAAGGCTACTACTAAACAATCTCTCAGGTGTCAAAAACTGCTTCCAATCCTCTGCATTTAGCAATCCTCTCTTAACTCTTGCACTAAACTTCTCACTTATACCAAAGTTCTTCTTCCAAGTTACTGCAGCAAAACATGTGTTAGTTTGCATCCTCACTTGGACCTCAGCCTAAACAAAACCTTAATTACCTGGTCTACTAAAATGAGTGGGAACTTTAAACCAACCCTTGGTCAGCTCTACATCCCTACCCCAATTTCCACCCACCACGAAGTACTTGCTTTTCCAACCCCTACATGAGCCTGGAAAGTCAAGTACTATTCTTCTACTCTTTGCTTTTGACATAAAGTAGTACCATCTTTTATGATTGATCCTGAGTTCATTACATAGATATAAATGCGTGAATTCCTTAAAGCAAGACTCGGTTCTGTTCTGTTCGGTCCATACAACATACATCCCACCTAGAACCCTCCAGCCATTCAGGTCAAGCTGACCAGGACTCAAACCCATCCTCACCAACACTCGAGCAAAATAAGGATGAATAGGCAACTTGAAACCAAGTTTAAACATTTCCGTATAAATTGCAGTTTCTCCATCACTCAATTTGCTAGCCATTTCACCTTCCCTCAATAACCTAAGCGTAATATCATTAGGAATATGATATTCCTTTCTCAACTCTTCAATCTCTTCTTTTGTTGTATCAAAGTTTTGTCTATTCACGCCATATTCTTCATATTCATCGCCATCACCGCTAGGTTGTGTATTGGACTCACCACTAGCTTGCCCATGTATCTCACTTCTTGCTCTCTTGGCATTATTTCCCATTACATTATAATTTAACTCTACTTCATTATCTCTTTCATTTTCCTCATTACCACTCATACTCAACTGGGTATCGTAAAAAGAACCATTATCGCCCCTAAATTCCATTATTATTTAATCCAAATGACAGCAACCATTCACTACCGACACCACTTCGCTTTGTTAATCAGCAGCCACACACAAAACAATACGCAGCACAACCATCCAAGTTTACATTCATAAATGCAAGGATAAGCAGATAATGCTTGAAATGAGAACTCACCAGTGCTGGCAACCTTTCTTCTACATTGTATTATTAAAAATACATATCATCATAAGATAAAAAAGAAAAAAAGGGAAGAAGTGGATAAAAATAAAAGAGAACATATTTCGGTTAAAAAAAAAAAAGAACAGATTTCGGTTAAAAAAAAAAGAGTTTGACCTATTATGCGAATATATAGATTTGGCTTTTAAAAAAAAAAAAAAGAGGATTAAAGCGGAAATGAGAGAGAAGATGGTGCATGGACACTCACCAAGAAGCTTCACTATTGCTGAGCTCATTAGTTATTTGGGTGGCACAGTGAATCACAGGATGGCTGCAGTTTCAACTTTAACTGAGTTTTATTTTACAAAATGAGGGTTGAGTCGACATAGGAGTCAAAGGTATTAGAGAAAGTGACGAAATAAAACCTAGGCCGTTGAAAATGAATGGCCAAGAGAAATTCACACGTGACCTTTCAATTTCCAATCCTAAGCAAGGTAATATTTATTTCCAGATCAAGTCTAATTTCTTTCACTTGCTTTAGGCCCACGTACACTTGCTTTTATGACGCCCCCAGTTTGACTTCATATTATTGTATTTAAGTTGGGCTAAAGCGCATGTGCTATCCACATTATATTAATTTTGTTTGCTTGAGCTTATTAATTCTTTAATTTTCTAATTATTATTTTAATCTACTTACAATCCAATACTATAATATAATGCTAGACTGCATGATAATTATTTTCTATTGCTACTTTATTTTGTTCTTTTAGTGAATCTTATTTAAGTTTCCAATACCGATCATGCCTTCTCGGTATTGAAAACTAAGGGGCTGGTGTAAGGTTTTGAGGAAAATTTTCTATTTGTCAATAATTAGTTTTCAACACCAATCATACTTTCTCAGTATGGAAAACTAAGGGACTGGTGTTAAGGTTGGATTTTTCTATAGCATCGAGAAATAACGGTCAACCTTAATCCACTCAGAATCATTGCCGTTGAGCTGACCGGGGAAATACAACCTGGGGCCTAAGTTGGCTACCTGAGTTACAAGTACAACCTAAAGCTTGTATGAACGACTTGGTTTATACATTCCTTAATTCGATCGCGGTCAACCTTAATCCACCCAGAATCATTATCATTGAGTTGACCTCGGAAATGCAACTTAAGGCCTAAGTTGGCTACCTAAGTTACAAGTACAACCTAAAGCTTGTATGGACGACCTGGTTTATACATTCCTTAATTCGATCGTGGTCAACCTTAATCCACCCAGAATCATTATCGTTGAGCTGACCTTGGAAATGTAACCTGGGGCCTAAGTTGGCTACCTAAGTTACAAGTACAACCTAAGCTTGTATGGACGACCTGGTTCATACATTCCGCAATTCGATCAGGATAACGTGACCTATTTTTTAGGTGAGTTGTATACCATTATCTTCTCAACCACTCACGATTGATAAGTAACTGCAGGTAACTACCATTGAATGTATTAAAATCGTGGTAACCACCCACAACCAAGGGGCTATTTAAAGGAAAGAAAGCTTCAGGTGAAGGGGTTAGGAAAAAAAACCAAAAACTCTACAGAATCAACCTCAAAGCCTTACCATTTTCAACCAAGACCCTTAACTCCACTACCGGAAAGTTCAAAAATTGGACTCATTCTCAAGTCTTCCTTTTCATTTTTCTCTTTTTGATACAAAAACATCTGACTTAAGCATCAGAGGATTTTTGCCGGAATCCCCACCGGCATGTCCTAATCATGTTTTGTGATTGGCAGGTATAGAAAGTGGCGGTTGCGCTGTTGCTCGAGTTGAATTTGTGTTGTGATTCTCCAAAAAATAAATTTAGTTGTTGAGGTCATTTTTTTGGCATCAACAGTTTAATTTTCTAGAAAAAACCTTCAAAATGGAAGTTTTTCCACATCCTCGAGGACCAAGCCAGAGCGTCATTTCGAAGGAAAGTTAGGCCAAATTTACTTTGTATGCCTTCAACGTGAATACAAACCCCTATAGTCAAAACGGCAGCGTTTCAGCTTTCATAATGGATTAACGAAAACACGCACATGACTGCTAAGGGCGCGTTTGGTAACCCGCATAATATGGGATAAAAATATTATTTGTATTAATCTAATACTAACACATGTTTGGCTCTTCAACAGTATTGCATTAACTTATCAACTTAATGCGGTTAAATCTGCATAAATCAAACTCGAGGGAGGTGTTGGGTTTACGCTGCATTGCATTACAGAAGAAAAAATTTAAGAAATTTTTTCAACATTTTCACGCCAATCCTTCACGATGAACTTCAAATCACCCAATCCACCACCACCAAATCAACTTGACAATCATTGCTTGATGCCATCATCGATGCCTTCATAGTGTCGCGCGATACGACAACCACTGGTCCACCACCATCGGCTTCCTCTATGGAGAAGACAATATGAAGACGCCTTTACTAGGGAGAAGATGAAGTTGGAGAAGAAGAAGAAGAGAGAAGGAGAAAAAAAGGGAAAAAAATGGAAAAGAAACTGAAGAAGACTGAAAAAAGAAGACAAAGGGGGGAGAAAAAAAGAAAGCGGACTAAAGAAGACAAGGAAAGGAGAAAAAGAGGAAAAAAAAATAAACGAAGAAAAAAAAAGAGTTGGAGAAGATGAAGGGAGACGAGAGAGGAAGTAGAGGATGATGAAACATTATTCAAAGAAAAGAAAAATTAAAAAAAAAGGAGAGAGGAAAAATTAAAAAAAGTAAGTAAATGAAATGAATATGTTTTCTAATAAATAAAAAGTTAATAAATATTATTTTTAAATATATAATTTAAATTAATAAAAAAGATTAATACAGTACACTGCAACACCAAATATAATATAATTCAAAATTAATACAGTACGGTATAGTACCAAACGTTGTACAATATTATTTTAATACAGTATTAATGCAAACAGCATAATAAAATGCACTAGAATTAAAATAATGCAATATTACATAATATAATACAGTGTACCAAACGCACCCTAAATGCATTAAATGACATCGACTGGGAGTGTTTTGATCTTAACTAAATCCAAGCAGTCGCGTGAGAAAGCGCGTGATTACTTAAGGGAAGCCGAGTTCGTTATAACGGCCTCTTGGATATGTGTCAAGCATCTGTGCATTCTGGGTTGTTAAATCTGTTATAAAGCTAGTTTATAAGTTGAGTTTTCAGTTTATTTGATAGAAAATTCTAGAGAGATAGAGATACAGAGAGAAACTGAGGAGAGAGAAAGAATAATCTGTTCTCTGTAATCTCAGTAATATAGCTCTATAATTCAATCCTTGAATCATCAATGAAATCTTGCCTAATGGATTCACCCGTGGATGCAAGTCTTGCAAAAAACTGAACCACGTATCTCTGCGTATTTGCTGTGATTTGATTTGCATTCTGTTCTTAGTTCACTCTTGGTTCATTTTGCAAGTAAGTCTCTGTTATAAGCTGTTTGTGTTATTGAATTGATCTAATTTGCTCTACTGATTATGTACAACTTGAATTAATCTTGTAAAGATTCTTGGGCAGAGTTTTTATTATCTTGTATGTAATCATTAACCCCAAATACAGTATCAATAAAATTTATTCGCAATAGAAAAATGTTCTAGAGTCAGGTTCTAGATTTCAATTCTGAATCCTTAAAGAATTGAGATGCATGTCGTAGAACAATTGAGACATATTACCAAAAATTTTATTAAGAAATATATATAAATGCTGGTGTACAATAAAGTCTAAATTCTGACAAATAATGGGTGTGAAATATAACTGCTGATCTGAAAATATAAAAAATAAAATAATCTCATAATTAACATTTTACTGGAAAACCTACCATGAGTATTCGGGCCAAAACTGTTAAAAAGATTTACTATGATCAAGTCTAAAAAGCAAATTAATGTGTATTTTTTGTCTTGCTTTTGGTACGGGTGGGCAAAATATTTGGGAATTAAAAAATCGAATGGAACTGCTGGTTCTGTTCGGTTTTGTACCATTTTTAAAATATAAGAAAAATGAAAATTAAAAAAAAATCACTCCTAAATAAATGCCTACAAAAACCAAACGGACATATGCCAATAGGGTATGTACTTTTATTTAATTCAATTTAATTATGATTTAAAGAAAACCAAACGGTGACCACCCCTAGTTTTTTTTTTTTTTTTATTTAGTGTAACATGCAAATTAAATTCTACTTAAATAGAGTTTACATGCTCTACCTTCCCGGTTTTATTACTCCACTAACATCATCAATGCTGCTTATCTTGACTTGCTGTGACTTGAAACCCAACAGCTTTGCAAAGTCCTACGAGAAAAAATTGCCAAGCGTAAATGACTTGCAAAATGACAAATATAAACAAAGGTAAATTAGATTGAATGTTTATGGCTGGAGTTAATTGATTGATTGGTAAAAACTTTTTGAGATGATATAAGGGTTTGATATTCATACCCGTTCACACGTGGGGAAAAAAATTTGGTTGCAATAATACTGTTTAAAAACAAAAAAAAAAAACTCTAAATTGACGTGCTAACTATATGTAATTATGAATTGTTCAATACTAGATTGTAGCTTGTTCTTTGTGTCTATTCATTTCAGGCTTCCATATTTTGTCAGCATCGAAAGTATCTGACATTTAATAATGAATAAAATATTCAAAAATCATCCAATAATTTAAAATCCAAATTTGATGCTATGCATTAAAAGTTATAATCCACTGTTTACACTTTTTTTTGTCAAATCTGAATGATACAAAGTGAAAGAAAATCAATTTACACGATACATACGGGAGGGATTCGAAGCCTCGAGTTCGAAGGTATAAGATGAAGATGCCCATTATGGTAGAATATTGCGATCATAGCTCTAAGTTATGAATTCATTTGAGCATAGAGAGCGTCTAAATGTGTATAATTAACTCTTTTTCATATCCATTGGTATTAATTTTGAAGTCCAAAATTAATTAATTACATTTTTGAGGTACTCACCGAAATTGTGCTTTTAAAAGAATTCCGTAGCGTAGGCAGAGGCTTTCCGTGAACTAACTCGCATTCTGCTTCAACGCATAATACTGTGGGAAATTTTACATATATTTAGTGATCATATGACATGGCTTGAACTCAAAAAATTTTTTTAATCCCCATTTCCCTTAAATAAATATTGGTATTTAAAATATTTTATATTCGACCTTCCCCCTTATCGAGGTTTATTGAGCACTTTTGATCAACAGGTTATGCTTTGACTTTCTCGGTCCTCTATTTGACTTTAAAAGGTCATTTAGCTTCATATATTTAGTGATAACATGTCATGGTTTGTCTACACATCACCAGCAGCAGCAGAAGACAAGCATAGTAATCGGGAGTTTTTTTATGCACAAATTTATGTATTGTTTTTTGAAATGAACCTAAAAATACTTTTGGTTGACTAAAGATCATCAGCACAACTGCTCTAGTTTCTTTCGATTTAGTAAGAGGAAATTATTAGTGAAGTTTGCGAGCAACTTAACATCTATGTTGAAGCTTTAACCAGCACAGCACTGATTTCAACTTCCCCAAGATCCACTCTAATGATCTTTAATCTTAGAATAGCAAGAAAGGAGCTAACACGACCTGCCCCGAACTCTTAGGATGAGTCTGCCTAAATTTATTAATCATTCTAATATAATCTAATTAATAAGAGTTCTGCCGAAAATTTGTCAAAGTTTCCCCTTTAATTTATCATACCCAAATCTGTAAATTAATAAAACAAGCACTCCCAAAATAATTTCAAATACAACAAACTTTGTCAATCAATCTCCTCCACAAAAAATCAAATCACTCAAATATCCAATATTAGAAAAAAATACATAGGTTATTCTCAATCATTGGAATGTAACAAATTATAAAATCCAAAATATCTCAATAAATACATCTACGACTCCTAACAATATCATGTGGCCATAATTTCAAAATAACTATTGTTGCTAGGTCGACTGTTGTACCTTCAAATCTCCTATGAGAGAAAAAATATAATAAAATGGGGTGAGTATAAAACTCATTGAGCTCAGTGAGTGGATGGTACTTTTTAAAAAATAATTGCACTTAATAATAATTTAATCTTTCTCCAAACAATTTCATCAAAATATCATAAGAATTTAAATAACTTAAATTCAAATCATGTTCTGAAATAATAATATCACATAATACTGCATAAAATCAATGAAATCACAACACTTATAATATCAATACTGAATATCGAATACTGAATACTATCGCCAAACAAGTACCTAGGGGAATAATCTCATCATATTTGGATCTCGACGGACGGGCAATGACGTACTATTCATGTACACTACAACAGAAAAGGGCTTTAGCGACAAACAGTTTCATTGCTAAAATATGCAATTTTCATCGCTAAAAGCTATAACGACGAAACAATTTCATCGCCATAGGAGCGTCACGGTAGGTCTTTGGCGTCGAATTTTCAAATTTCATTGACATAAGTATTTTTTGCGACTAATTTTTTTTTGTCGCCAAAAGTACTTTTAACGATGAAAATTTTTTCGTCGTAAGAAGTAATTTTAGCAACGCATAATTTTTTGTTGTCAAAAGAACTTTTAGCAACGAATCTTATTTTGTCGCCAAAAGAACTTTTAGTGACGAATCACATTTCATCGCTAAAAGTGCAAATTTAGCGACGAATAATAATTTTCGTCACTAAAGGGTATCGTTTTTATTTTTATTTATTTATTTATTATTATTATTATTATTATTATTATTATTATTATTATTATTATTATTATTATTGTTAAAATACTATCATTTTTAATACTAAATTACAATGACAATGAACACCATTATGATAAAAACAGAATTAATTAATTTAAAATGGGTTATTATTATTGATGAAAAATACAAAAATAATTACAAAATTTGATATCCTTTTTTTGAAAGAAAACTATTACAAATGAATATAACTTTCTTGATCTTCTTCATCTTGGTGTAATTGATCTTCAATATTTCCTACAAATAAACACACAATAATTAGTTAACATAATAAACAAAAAAATAATAATAATATAAGTTATAATAAATAAGACAAAGTAAAAAAAAAATTACACTATGTTAAAAATAAAAGAGAAAGAATAAAAGTGTATATTTAGAGATGAGAGAATGAGAATTATATATTTAGAGATGAGAGAATTAAAGAATAAAAGTAAGTGAGTGAGAGAATGAGAGAAAGAAAGAAAGAATGAAAAAAATGAAGTGACATATAAATAGGTTACAAGAGTTTAGCGACGAAATTTAAAATTCATCGCTAAAACTTAATTTTGGCGGAAAATAACCCACCAAAATTTTTTAAATTTTGATTTTTTTTATTTAATTTTTGTCGCTAAAAGTACACATTTAGCGATGAAATTGAATTTCGTCACTACAGGTCAATAATTTTGGCGAAAAATTATCGTCAAAAAATTTTTCAATTTTCATATTTTTAGTGATAAATAAATTTCGTCGCTAAAACATGCTCTTTTGGCATATCAAAGAGTTTTAGCGACAAAATTTATTTGCCACTCAAACTACTTTTAGCGACGAACATTATTTTCATCGCTAAAATATATTCTTTAAGCATATCAAAGAGTTTTAGTGACGAAATTTTTATTCGTCGCTAAAATTATTTTTAGCGACGAAATTTATTTTTGTTGCCAAAACAAGCACTTTTGAAAGAGCTTTAGTGACGAAAATTATTTTCGTCACTAAAACATACTCTTTACTCATATCAAAGAGTTTTAGCAACGAAATATATTCATCGCTAAAAGTATTTTTAGTGACGAAACCTATATTTGTCGCAAAAACATGCTCTTTTGTTATATCAATGAGTTTTAATGACGAATAGATATCGTCGCTAAAAGTATTTTTAACAATGAAAATTATTTATCTTAATATATTAAATTTTGGTCGCTAAAGGTTTTGGCGCCAATATTTTTTTTTGCCGCTTAATTTTTTTATGACAACTAGAATATTTGGTCGCAATATGTTCTCTTTAGCGATGAAAGATTCATCGCTAAAAGTGAAAATTATATATTATTTTTCTACCATAAATTTAACGACAAAAGTTTTTTTCGTTGCTAAAAGGTGCTTACAGCGATGAAAATATTTTTGTTGCTAAAATTTCGTCACTAAAGACCAATATTCTTGTAGTGGTACCATCATGCCCAGAAGCTAAACGGATAGACGGGAAAATGCCATCTCATTTCTCATCATATCTGTGTATGAACAATTTGGTCCCCAAAAGACAAAGGCGCCTGAGTACACAGCCTAAAGCCTTTGTGTGTACTCAGACAGGCCCCAAAGGCCTATATTTCATTTGTATCATCTGTATCTCAATATCTATATCTCTATAATCATTGTACCGCATGCATATGCCCCAAAAAGGCAAAAGTGCCCAAACACACAGCCCAAAAGCCTCTATGTGTGTTTAGACGGGCCCCAAAGGCCTCTCATCTCATATGTATCACTGTAGCTCGAGGGGAAGGGTACTGTCTAATGATTTGAAAAACAATTTGTCTACTCATGTTCATACCTCTTAACCATAGTTTAAATCATACTTTTCTTTTCATTAACACATTTGAATCTACTTTTCTTGTCTTTAAAATACTCTCATGCTTTATTCGAAATCAATACGAAAAAACAATTAACCAAACATTTTTCAATAACGAATTAATACGTGAAATAAAATCTATTTCGGGAAAATCAATAAATTCGAATATTTAAACTACATATAAACATGCTTTACTATCATAGTAAATTATGAAAATAGGTTTTGTATATTCCACTTACAGTAATAATGTTCCAACTCAGTATCAACAATGTTCGTGGATTGGTTCTCCTCATTTCCGGATCCTCCTAATTCAATAAAATAACATAATTAACTTCCATAAATGCGAATTACAACTAACAAACTCGAAACGATATTTATCTGCAATAATTTATTCTCGAATTCATAAATTACCAAAATGCCATCGACATCAAAATTTACCAAATTATCCTCAGAATCCCACATTATCAAACTACTCTCACTTCAGATTACAAAAATAACCACGAGTTCTGAATTTATAAAATTACCCCTAGAATGTGAAATTCCCACAATGCCCCTAACAACGTAAATTATCGAATTACGCCCGAAATTTCAAAGTAGCTAACTGCCCCAATATGAAATTACTAAAATATCCACCAAATTTAAAATTATAGAATTACCCCTTGAAGTTTGTGAAACTATTGAATTGCCTTTGCAGATCAAGGGTGACCGGAGCTAAGTTAACGGCGATGGGAAGCTCAAGTCTGATAATTCTGACCTCGATAAGTCTAATTGTACCGACAGTGACCTCTTGTGCATAGCGACAGTGGCAGATCAAATTCCCAAAGCCGTGAATTTCCCGGCAGTCGTTCGACTGCAATCCAGCCATTTCAGGTGACTAGACCAGTTGGAAAATGATGAGGGTGAGCTGAAGAACAAGATCCAGGCAGTGTCATGGCCTAATTCCAATGAAAGTGATGGAGATGGTGATGTTTTTTCCGTGACTTTTCGAGCTTTAAACGGCGGCGTTTCAGTAGGTTTCCGGCGATGTGAACGGCTGGGGTATGACTGGCTTCTCAAGGGCTTTCAATCAGTACCTTGCCTGGATGATGTGGTGGCCGGAATCTCAAGTTTCAATCGGGTCTTGTCAGGAACCTAGACCTGAAAGAATAGATGTGATTTATTGAAAGCAAGCTAATCAGATCAGTTAAGGAACAGAACCAATCACACACTGCAAGAAAACTTTATAGTGGTTCAGCCGTTATCAAGCCTATATCCTTTGTGAAAAGAGAAGGAAAGGTTTCACTATTAAGAGCTTCACAAGGTACTATGTTGCAGAGAAGGTGTAATTAAACAAAACAGAAAATATGGCTGCTGTATTGAGTAAGTGATCCATGTGTTTGATCACGTGTGTTGCTTATCCTTCCAGCCGACGTTATGTGAATGTCACACATCACCTGAAGCGTTTACAAACGATGGCATACCATCCGTGAGCATATATCCAACTTGTTAGACTCGACTTTGAGCTTCATACTTCAACAATCTACTTATTCTCCCTTAAATCCGCTAAAGATAATTAACAAGATTTATTCCATATGTTGGGCTCATTATACTTGGGTGTGGTTTTCTAGGGGATAAGGAGAGAACTGTTAGGTATCATGAAGGATTTGCAGGGATGTATGCTCCATGGGCTTTTTGCACTTGCGCAAGCACATATGAACTTCACTTTATTCTTTATGTTGGCTTAGTTTGCGTTCGACTCACAATTTTTCTTATTTAGATATGAATACTGATTTTGTAGGTGACAGTTGAGATTTCTTATTTACTTATTCAAGCACTTGCATATGTGATCGTCGGTTATCCAATAATCGGATATTATGGGTCAGCTTATATAGTTTTCTAAAATTTCTTTGCAATGTTCTGTACATTGATGTTTTACAATTATCTGGGACTGCTACTAGTCACTAACACCAAATTTCATGATTGCTTCAATTTTATCCTAGTTTTCTATACATTATTTGTAGAGTTTCGATTGAGATGCTTATTCTGTCAATGCAAAACTCTGCCCAAGATCTTTGACAAAGATCAAAACAAGTTGCTCTTAAGCACAAAAAAATGAACTGAAATCAACTCAATCCTCACACCTGCTTCACGTTGAAGATCAATGAGGAAAGTAACAAGAAAACAAAGTAAAACAGAAACCAAACACCAGCAAGAACAAGATATAACGTGGTTCAGTCTTTCAAAGACCTACATCCACGAGTGAAACCATCAGAGCATATTTCAAATTGATCTCACGAAGAAATTACAAGTATTCGGTAACAAGATTACAGAGCCCAAGAGTTATCAGCCTCTCTCACTTGAACCTTTCTAGAATACTCTCTCATCTCCTCTCCCTCTGAGTTGGAAAATCAGCTTTATATTACAAGGAGAATAACCAACATCAAATCCAGATTGCACAGCTTAATTACACGTGTCCCAAACCGTTAAAAAAACTAGGATGCATTTCAGTGACCTCGTGACTTGCCACATGCAGACCGTTATATCTGCTATGAACAATACGCAGGCCTTGACGTCGTTTTA
>JASUUG010000591.1:0-24951 GCA_030449905.1 Luvunga scandens | reverse complement strand
AGTGCAATATAATGAGGGAGTCAAGTATCACCAGTTGTGATTGTTTCTTGCTGTAATTTTCCTTCAATAGGTGAGCTTTACAAGTATTCTAATAATATTTTCTTTTTATTGCTTATATCTAAACTTCGGTTATTTGACATTTGTCACAAATCCTGCCTAATATGATCATGTGTAATACAATCTAATTATGAGTTTGGAGGTTTTGTGTCTGCAACTGACGCTTAACAGAAAACCTACATGTTGGTGATTGTATATGTTATATTTGTAGCAAGTCCTTCTCTGTAAGCCGATGTTCCAAGAACATAGCTAGTCTTCAACACTAGTTATTCTTGCAGCAGAATCTTCAATTTGTATAGAAAAATTTCTTAATTTTAATTATAGGGAAGTTTACAATACTTTTTCCTTCATGTTAATTTACGTAAATTTTCCCATACTTAATTTAATTCTAAAAATTAAATAAAATTATAATTATAAAACATTAACATCTTGGATTTTGAGATTTATTTGTTTTATTAATTTAGGGGTATTCTTGTAATTATATTTTTTTATTTTTCAAAATTTTATAAAATAAAATATTCTTTTAATTCATATGAGGTAAAATAATCATTTTTAGTATCAAAGTGGTTGACTAATATAAATTAAGAAACAAAGATAATGCAAAAAATATGTTGAAATTTTATGGTGATTAAATGTACATATGACAAAATAAAAATAGTGCAGAGATAATTTCCCTAAAAAATATGTGAAAGCCGATGTCTGGCCCATAATTTGTCATCCCTAACCATAACTACTGATTGGCAAGGATTGTTCTAGGCTTTTTACTTATTTATTTATTTATTTATTGTTAAAAGATGAGTGGTAACAAAAATAGCTTATAGTGAAAAATTATTCTCATGCAAACTTAGGTATTGAAAACAAAAATAAAATAAAATTTAAACAAATAATGCGGAAGGAAAACATATTAAGTATTTTGGGTGTTGCCCTAGCAGCCTTGCTTCATTAAATATCTACGACAATAATTATATATATATATAATGAGACACCAATTGAACTGTCAAAAAAACTAATTGCCCCAAGCCCTTAGCATCATACCAACTCAGAAATTGTTCAAAAATTGTAATTTTGGTTATAATAGCAGAATCTTCAATAGAGAAATAAATATATGAAATAAAATACATCCCTCTACTTACAAGAATTTTTCCAAATCATAAAGAGCCATATAAGTCCATCTTAATTGACCGATTGGGTAAGTAATCTCATCTGATAATGCCAAGGTAAAGTGCATTACGTATAATTCATCCGGACATTCCATTTAAGGCATCTTTGCAATGAGAGGAGGAGAAAAGTATCATTTTTATGAACATCACTAGTAGGAAAACAGCAATAGCATGAAATTTACATTCCAGGGAAACGGACATTAAGATCGTGGGAAAATGATAGGCAACGCAAGGTGTTTGATAGAATGGACAGAGTGCTCGACAAAGTGCTTCAATGAACCCCTCATCTCCGAAGGACCTCATAAACATGCATTTGTTAGCCGCGCCGAATAATAATACATTAATACTGGTCGTACTCCAATTACATCGGGAAAAGGACCTCATAACCCCTGTTCAACTTTCGGTTGCTCTGCCTCTATTAATTAATAGAAAAAACAACACACCGATTAGAGAGATTCAGCAATATGCAGGAACAAGGATGACAAACAATTTCACGGTGTTGCTAAGTATATTATACATTTATACCCTTCATTTGATTTGTCTTAATAATCAGTGGTTATTGTATCTTTAAATGTGAAATTATACTAGCTACGTGAATAAATGAATTTTGTCCCAACAACTCACATTGACATTTCCTATTAATAATGATAAAAGGTGTGCAGTAGCATATTAATAGCGATTACCCGAACAAATTTAACAAGGCTTGTCGGCTTCAACTTTAGATCCATTTCCAAGTAACCAGCAACCGCCGAGATTACAGGAATGGACAACTTCAGGAAATCCTGCCGATAATGAAGAATTGAGGAGATACCTCCTACGAGGAATAACATAAATTGTGTTGAAAATATTATCCCACAGTGATTGAGAATAGTTATTAGACTAATAATATAAATTTGAGGCAATTCTTAATATTTGAGTCATTGTTTCCCTCATTTCGCTGAGGTTTTTTAAAAAATATATTTAATAGTGATTAACAAAAGAAAAACAATAAAATTACAATTATAAATATTTCAGACCCAAATTCGGACTTTTGGGTCTGGTTCCTCTTCTTCAAATTTCTGCTGGGGTTCTTCCATTGAATCCGTAGAATCTGGGACTTCAAAAAATGGATTCCGCATTTTCTCATCCCGCAACACTACACTCTATCTCCAACCATTCGGAACCCGTAGCTTTCTCAACACCGAACCGGACCGCCTCAGGAACGATATTGTATTCCCAATCGTGAGGATGTATGATGGAAGGAAGCCTAGTGAAATGGTAACCCAAAAGCAAGTGATCTGAATCTACAAAGTTAACAACTCCCAAAGAAATTTTTATGACATTCGGATCGAAATATTGATTTTTTTTTTTTTTTTTTTTTATGTAGTGTTTTTCTTTTAATTCACGTAAATCATAATAATAGTTAAAAAAAACAATGTTAATTTTAATTTAAAGTAATTAAAGAACAAAAAAAAGCCTCGTGCAGATTTTTTTTTTTAGAAACAAAACACGCACACACCTTTTGCCCTTCTTTCCAACGAGTAGTCGCCATAATCCGAATTTCTTGCATAGCATCTTCGACAATTCCTCTGAGCTCATTCCGATTCAATTTAAAATTATCGCTCAGATCAAACTTTTGCCAACAAGATTCGTAACTTGAGAATAAACCTGATAATGATTCTAGTGCCGTGCAATGATGAGCGTCCAACTTAAATAGACTGCGTGGAAGCTTTGGTAAGGATTGAAGCCTCTCGGAATATCTTAAGAAGAGAAATTTTAACCTGGAAAGGTGTACAATGCTTTCTGGTATTCTCTCAAAATTGTTTTTCTCCGGATACAATTCAACTAGTGAGGATAACTGACCAAGACTTTCGGGTAATCTCTGAAGATTTGAGCAACCATTGAGATTAAGATATGCAAGAGATTTCAAGTTACATAGGCTGCTTGGGAGACTCTTAAGACTTTTACAATCTTCAAGGTATAAGCCCAAAAGCCCACGTAGACACTCGATGGATGAGGGCAGTTCTTCTATTGCAGTTCCATTTAAAAATATCTTTTGTATATTACCAGCTGATGAGATATCTGGAAGCCTCTTCAGCTCTGAGCAACCACTTAGATTCAAGATAATTAGCTTGTTCAGATGTGGAATCAACAAGGGCTTTGGAGTGCTGGTAAAAATATTACAAACATCACTGATTATCTGCTTTAACTTACCATGATGTTTGCTTTCGACAAAAAAGAGGCAGAGATAAATATTAGCTTTTATGCTCATAGTTAGTTATAACATTATTATTGAAACATGAATATATATATATATATATATATACATGCCTGGACACCATCCCAGAGTTGTTGAATATTGCTATGAGGTAATTCAAGTACAACAAGCTTCTCCGGCTGAATATTCGATGGTAATGATTTCAATGGATATCTATGCCAGTGAAGATACCTCACTTCAGCAAATCCAGGGCTTTGGAAATCAGATACCTTAAATTTGTTCTCTCCTTCAATTGAGCTATAAAATTTCAAAAATCTCAATTTACACATCTTTGTGAAAGTATCAGAGTTTATATGGATCTCCTTCACTTTAGACATATCCAAGCAAATGCCCTCAATTTTTTCAGTCCCCTTGTAACCAATGAAAGACCATAAAGTTAAAATCAATTTATGTAATAATAATGCCATGCTAACTTCTTTTGAACATTTAATTCAGATACACTTATGTAACTCAAGTTGGTAGTTATTGTTAGGTGGCCAGACTTGTTATTGCAAACCTACAAAGAAACAGTAATCATACAAGTAACACCAAACATATAAACTATGTATGTTTACTATACAAAAGTGACATATAAATTTTGTATACAAAAGATAATACAAATGTTGACATGGAATTTATTATTTATTAATGCTACATTACATCATCTAATCACTATTGTTTTTTTTTTCAAATCATTGTCGCTTGTTTATTTATTTTAGGACTTATCAGTTTGAGCGTATATAAATATATGTACAATATCAATTTTGTAAATGCAAGATAATTCAAAAATAATGATACTAACAAATTAAATGCTTACCCAATTATGTGTAAGAACTTCATAGACATCCCCATGATGCCATAATCGACTGCGGTTTCCAGGATTAATTGATTCTTGCTGAACAATTTTCCTACCCAATCCTTGTAGCAAATCATGCATTGTTATCTTGTTGCACGAAACAAATATGAGAGACCTATCAATAAGAACACTAATACCAATTTCTGGGTAGAAGCCACTTGTATCAAGGAACTTCAAAACCGAGTATACATCCTCACCTTTTAAGAAACAAGCAACATCTAGGAAAATATTTTTCTCATTATCATCCAAACCATCATAACTTATTTTTAGTACCTCTTGGATACAAGGATGGAGAAATCTTCTCAATTTGTATGATTACTTCTTTTTCCCTTTCAAATAGAAAGCAGCCCAAAACTTTAAGCGCTAAAGGAACACCTTGAGCATATTCCATTACATTCCTTGAGAGTTCCTCGTAGCCCACATCAGGATAGTTTTGTTTGAATGCATGTCGACCAAAAAGCTCTAGGGCATGATTAGACATTAGTGCTTTCATCTCATATATTTTTTTCACTCCCCAATTTCTAAGAACTTGTTTATCTCTTGTGGTTATAATGATTTGACTCTCAGGCATGAACCAATCGAGACTTCCAATTAAGGATTCTACTTGGTTGAAGCAAGTCACATCATCAAAAACAATCAAAACCCTCCTGCTGCTGAGCCTTCTAAAGTTTAGGTCAATATCAAGAATCACATTTTCTTCCTTTAATAATTTTGAAAAGAGTTCTTGTTGCAAGCAAGCTAATCCTCCCGGTCCTTGTGATTCTTCTCTAACATTTTGAAGGAAGCAAGAGCCTTCAAAGTTACTAGAGATTTTATCGAAAATAGCTCTAGCAATTGTTGTCTTCCCTATACCACCCAAGCCCCAAATCCCAAAAGTGTAAACATATTTCGACCCAGCACCTAATAAAGATTCAACTTCCTTAACTCTTGATTCTACTCCAACCAAACTGGTTTTTGTAATTACTTGGAGAAAACATTTACTCTTTTGTAAATGTTTTATGTTATATGGACAGACGTATCATTTTCCAAAATTTTATAACACTAAAAGGTTGAATCTGTGATCTCAAAACAGTCGACAGACAGTGTCGTTTGTGGTTTTGTAATTAGCTGACAGCCTGACACATGTTATTTGTAAATAGACGACAGCGCATACAGGAAGCAAATTTGAAGAACCGACAGCCAGAGGATGTTTGGAAATTAGAACCAATCTTGTTGACTCACGTGCAGCGGCCCATGCTTTACTAACGCAACGCTCAAAACAGTGCTACCCCAGATGTTTTGGTCTTCGAGAAGAGAGATTCTAGAGCATATAAAAAATATTACACTTAATTAATATCTGTATGCCACATATGTATGTATGTATACATGTTTATTTAGTCCAGAATTTTGGATTTTATCAAAGTCAAGAAAATTTATTAAGCCATGCAGTTTAATATAGTTTTTTTGAACTTTAATAAATTCAAAATCTTAGATTAAAACATAAGTGCATGTACGTGTGCGTGTGCGTGTGTTGGGGGCGGGGGAGTAAGAGGGGGGAGGAGATTCAAAATCTTATATTAAAAAATTTGTCACCGTTGATCTATTCTACAATAGATTCGTGCGCTTTTGGACGAGTTACACGGGCGCCATACTTTTCCAAGTTGGACCTATGGTCAGGACATCATCAAATCTATGTTCAGGAAGCAGACATTCACAAGACAGCGTTCAAAACTCATGACGGCCACTACGAGTTTATTGTCATGCCCTTTGGCCTGACTAACGCACCTTCAACATTGAATGATTTGTTACGCCCCTGTTTACGAAAGTTTGTCCTAGTTTTTTCTTTACGATATTTTATTAGAATATTTGGGCTATCTTATATCCCTTGCTAGGGTGGCAGTTGATCCAAAGAAAGTTCAAACCATACTTGATTGGCCAGCTCCAATGACAACCAAAGGAGCAAGGGGCTTTCTTGGACTAGCCGGTTATTACCGTAAATTCATCTGAGGCTTTGGCGGAATAGCAGCACCTTTAACGAGGCTACTAACAAAGGAAGGCTTTTGTTGGACCTTAGAAGCCGAATCTGCCTTCACCCAATTGAAAAATGCATTAACATCGCCTCCTGTTCTTCGGCTGCCAGACTTTTCACAGCCGTTTATTGTTGAGTGCGATGCTTGTGGAGTTGGTATTGGAGCTATCTTATCACAACATGATCAACCAGTGGCATTTTTTAGTGAGGCACTCAAGGGTTCGGCATTGGCTTTATCAGCCTACAAGAAAGAAATGCTTGCAATCGTCAAGGCAATTTGCAAATGCGTCCATACTTGTTGGGTAAGCCTTTCATTGTTCGTACAGACCAAAAGAGTTTGAAATTCTTAATGGAACAGCGCATTACTACCCTGCTCAGACACGATGGTTGCCAAAAATTCTTGGCTATGATTATACGATTAAATACAAAAAAGGATTAGAAAATCAGGGAGCCGATGCTTTATCACGACTAGCAGAGCTTGAGTTTTCAACGATCTCTCTTCCTGTAGCTGATTGGTGGGCCACTCTGCGAAATGAAGTAGCACAAGATCCTTTCTATAGTCAGTTGCGTAATTCAACTAAATCATTTATTCAAAGGGATGGAGTTTGGTACAAACGAGGGAAGTTTTTTTTAGTCTTGCTTTTTCTATTATACAAGCTATTTTACAAGAAGCGCAGTCATCACCATTTGAAGGACATTTTCGCTATCAAAAAACTCTTAGCCGACTAATAAATCTAGTTTTTATTCGTGCTAACATACTTCATACTGTGCTGTGAAGTATGTTAGCACCAACATGACTCCTCCAACCTTTACCAATTCCTTACTGAATCTGGACGAAAATTTCTATGGATTTTATAGAAGGACTTCCACCATCACAAGGATATACAGTCATCATGGTAGTCTTGGATCGGTTGTCTAAATACGCGCACTTTGTTGCTTTGAAACATTCGCATACAGCTCTGGCGGTGGCGAAGGTTTTTGTGGTGCAAATTGTGTGGCTCCACAGGATACCAACTTCCATCGTTAACGATAGAGACAAGGTTTTTATCAGTTCATTTTGGAAAGCTTTGTTTCAATTGCAAGGCAATAAGCTCTATATGAGTTCTAGCTACCATCCACAAACCAACGACCAAACAGAAGTCATTAATCGAATCCTGGAACAGTATCTCCATTGCTTCACCAGGCTGAGTATAGCTATAATACATCAGTACACGCTTCCACCAAGATTTCTCCTTTCGAAGCTGTCTATGGCATACCTCCTCCAACATTACTTTCCTATGTTCCGGGCATTACTAAAATTCATGCTGTGGATGTGACACTAAGGGACTGAGAATCAATTTTGTGTGATCTCCGCCGCAATTTGGTTGTTGCTAGAGATAGGATGAAAACTCAGGCCGATCATCATTGCAGGGAATTTGTTTTTAATGTTGGTGATTATGTGTACCTCAAATTGCAGCCTTATCGTCAGAAGTCTGTAGCTTTTCAACCTTCTCTCAAGCTAGCTCCACGCTTGTTTGGTCCCTACAAAATACTCGAGCGAGTTGGTCCTGTGGCCTACAAACTGGAATTACCAACAAGGTCTCAAATCCACAATGTGTTTCATGCAAGTCTCCTAAAGAAATTGGTTGGACCCGCTCCCATGCAACTTTGGAACTACCCCCTGTATCAGAGGATACATCAACTATCCTGCCTCAGCCTGAATGTATCCTTGATAGGCATGTCATTCGTAAAGGAACTTATCGACCAAAAACAGAAATTCTTGTTAAGTGGGCTGGAGCCCCATGAGAGGATGCTACATGGGAAGACCAACAATGTTTCTTTTACCTAAAATTTCTCCTTGCGGACAAGGATCTTTTAAGGTGGGAGGAATGATATACGCATTCTATCACCTGCAATATATATTCTGCAGCATGCAATCTTAAGGAATGCTGAAATAAGACCGAGTCAGGAGTAGCTGTTAGTTGATCAACTTTGTGTCAATTGGTGGCTGATATTTAGTGATTATGTACTTGTTATTTTCCTTGTTTTTTGCTTCTTAGTTCCTATTTGTAAGCAAAGCTCAGTTGTACTACAGGGTCTATAAATGGCCAAAGATCTTCATTAATGAGGGCAGCAAAGAAGTTACACAAACACAACTCCCTTCCCTTGACTTCTTCCTTCTCCTTATCTACTTCCAGTTCTTATCAAAATGGTCACGTATATATCAAGTTTTTAATAAAGAACATAAAGATTTTTTTAACTATAATATTATTAATACAGTAACTAAAAAGAATGACTTTAAAATATTTTTAATAAATACAAATATAATTTAAATATTTTAATTTATTTAGTAGACTAATAATATTATAACATTTAAATATATAAAATAATTTTTAAAATGTAACTTACTATATTTATTTTAATAATTTATTTTTATTTACTACAAAAATTTTAAATGATATTAGAATTATTTTATATAATATTGAAAATAATTTAAATTTTACATATGTATTTAAATTTTATGTTTTTATTTATTGTAACATTTAAGATTGTAAAGGATTAAAATATTTTTAAAATTTGAAATTATTTTAAAAAATATATATTGTTGCATTTATTTTAAGGAAAATTCTATAAATTATAAAATATTAGTGTCAATTTTTTTGAGTTAATAGAGGCAAAGGATATTAATAGTTAAAAAGAGGTCTCGGTGTCCTTTATTAAAAACTTGAGGATATACATGACCATTTCCCAAACCTTAGGAGTGCAAGTATTCTTTACCCTTAATTTATAAAAGTCTACAAAAGAGCAAAACGACTATTTCAAACACAAATGTTATTTTGTAACAAAAAAAAAAAAAAACAAATCAAATAGAAAGAATAGATGTTAATAGGTTAATTGACCAGCAAATTTTCTGAAAATATGTTTTTGGCACTTCGATGGTTCAACATGTCTCATATACAGCTCAAAGTTACAATTTCTCATCCAAATGGCAAAATTTTAATAGTGGCATATCAATTGAGATATAAACTATCTTAATTGAGAAAGCATGGTGTTACTCTTATATTCAAGCAATAATACTATACTTATTGATCATTTGAGATATTTAATTTGCATCTTCACTAACATGGCACTATCTGATGGATACAAGTAATATTTAGTTATTAAATCTTATCATTTCTCATCTAAATAGTAAAATTATATTTATTAGTCAGATCAGTTGAAATATAAATAAACTATATAAGTATCTTAATGAGTAAGCATAGCATAACTCATACGGGAGACTTTCCTGTATTAATGGTACTGCGAGTTTAAATATAAGCTTACAAAGAGCTTGGACCTAACAGAGATTAGGAGTACAATTAGACTCTATCAAACCTGAAATAATATAGACACAACAACTAATTTTACTGGATTCAAACAAATTTTAATTGCAACTGAAGAGATAAAGCAATTAAAATTAATGAAAGGAATTTAAAAATAAAAATTATCTATAATTATTTTGGTAGACCGTATCAACGACGTATGGAGAGAGAGAAAAAAAGGATTTATTAATTCCTACTTCCTGTTTGCGTGCAAACTCCAAATTAAAAGATAAGTAAATAATTTCTTTTGTCAAATTAGCCCTCTTAATATATCCTTTTCAGCCTTTAACGAATCTACCAAGAACAAACCTTCAAAACACGACCACAATTTTCCAACATAAATTTAAAAAATCAATGCACAAGGATTGACTATGAATTTTAGAAGAAGCGAGTGACATGACGTGTGAAGTAGATTCACAGTTGATATACGGCCACAGCTATTATCGAGGGATTTAAATTCCCTGCATTATGAAGGGGGTGACTTAATTAAGCGTTGAATTGCAATTCAACACTCACTATTCTAATAGTATTTAAGCATTCAACATAATTTACAAAGTTGTCACATTTATAAGAGAAATTTTCAGCGTTATCTCTGAGGTCTGGAGTAAAATCAGACTTATGCCCTAATTTGAGGACCAAGAATGTCAATAAAAACGGTGATAGAGAAATCACAAATTAATTGGAATTGGCTATAACATAAAAGCAATGAATATATGGGGGGACCAATTATAAATTCTACATAAAAAATACTAATTAATTAACATTCACAGAAAAGACGGGGAAGTGTTCATTTTCTTGAACCGACAAGTGATAGAGATAGAGTTTAGTATTAGCAATTCAATTTTATCCACAATCTATGTACAATCTCATACAAGACGTCTTCAAGAAAGAAAAAATTTCGAGTTTCTTTAGAGTTTCTTTTTGACATTTAACTCATTTTTCTTTTTCCTTTTAAGAATTTCATAATTATTAAAATTAAAAATAGAAAGAAAAGAAGGTTAATTTATTTACCATGAACTATATTTGAAAAACTAATTGAAAAAATAACAATAAATTAAGATTTATAAAAAAAATTAAATTTGGATGTCAAACGTCATCCAAAATGATATGTATAACTACTCAAAGGAAATTGTTGATTATATGTGTGTTGGATATATATATAGTAATTTTCTGGTATGGGATCTTAAAATATAGGAAAAATTCGGGAAAGCTTTAAAAACGTTAAGTTTTAGAGGCTTAAAACTTAAAGTGCTTAAATCGTTGTGTGTGTGTGTGTGCGCGTGTGTGTGCTTGGGGGGGAGGAGATTGCCAACTTCCCCATTACTGTAGTCAAGCCAATCACTCTCCTAACAATATAATTTTATATTTTTATCTTTATTTTCAAATATACTTGTATCCATATTTATTATAAATAAAATAAATATTATGAATGGAAATTAAAATAAAAATTAAGTATTAAAAACAAGAAATCTATGTTTTGACCTAAATAAAAATAATAATAATAAAATATTTTTTGTTCTTTTTTATAAACATTTTCTTATAATAAATATTTTACAAAACTTTAAAATTAAATGTAAAAAGTACAAAAAAATAATCATTCTTTTTATAATAATTTTTTATTTATCATTTAAGTTTTCTATAATAATTTTTTTATCATTTTATAATAATTTCTTATATATTTATCATAATAAAATTTTTATAAAATAAAAATGTACAAAAAATTTATTATTACTATTTTGTTCACATCAAAACATATATTTGTTATTTTTAATACCTAATTTTTTTTTATTTCCATTCATATGATTTATTTAATTTATAATAAATATGAATAAAAGTGTATTTGAAAATAAAGATAATATTGTAAAATTATATTATCAAGGGATTATTAGTTATTATAAAAATAATATAAAGATAAATAGTATATATTAATTACAATACGGAAGAAATTACAGTACTCTATGTGTGTGTGTGTTGATACTGATTATGGCAGTAAATATATATTTTGAGGAGCTGATTTAAGAACCTCTGCAAAGTGATCGCATGGGTTCGCTTGCACGTGGGGTTTCAAATTTCAGAAGCAAATATCAGTGGCCATTAAAATGAGATGTATATCTACTCAGAGGAAATTGTTGATTATATGTGTGTTGGATATATATATATATATATATATATATATATATAGTAATTTTCTGGTCTAGGATCTTAAAGTATAGGAAAAGTTCAAAAAAGCTTTAAAAACGTAAGGTTTTAGAGGTTTAAAACTTAAAGTACTTAAAACGCACAATTTATGTGTTTCCGCACTTTAAAATTCTGGATTAGAACGTTGTGTGTGTGTGGTGTGTGTGTGTGTGTGTGCTTGGCGGGGGGGGGGGGAGATTGCCAACTTCCCCATTCATCATCGTAATCAAGCCAATCACTCTCCCGACAAAGATAATTTTATATTTTTATCTTCATTTTCAAATACACTTGTATCCATATTTATTATAAATGAAATAAATATTATGAATGGAAATTAAAATAAAAATTAAGTATTAAAAACAAGAAATCTATGTTTTGACCTAAATAAAAATTAATAATCAAATATTTTTTGTTCTTTTTTATAAACTTTTTCTTATAATAAATATTTACAAAACTTTAAAATTAAATGTAAAAGTACAAAAAATTATTATTCTTTTTATAATAATTTTTTATTTATCATTTAAGTTTTCTATAATAATTTTTTATCATTTTATAATAAATTTCTTATATATTTATCATAATAAAATGTTTATAAAATAAAAATGTACAAAAATGTATTATTACTATTTTGTTCACATCAAAACATATATTTGTTATTTTTAATACCTAATTTTTTATTGTTATTTCCATTCATATGATTTATTTAATTTATAATAAATATGAATAAAAGTGTATTTGAAAATAAAGACAATATTGTAAAATTATACTATCAAAGAATTATTAGTTATTATAAAAATAATATAAGGATAAATAGTATATATTGATTATAATACGGAAGAAATTCAGTACTCTATGTGTGTGTGTTGATACTGATTATGGCAGTAAATATATATTTTGAGGAGCTGATTTAAAAACCTCTGCAAAGTGATCGCATGGGTTCGCTTGCATGTGGGGTTTCAAATTTCAGAAGCAAATATCAGAAACGCTATTTTATGTAACACCCACTTTAATACTACAATTTATAATTTATTTTATCTAACACCCGCTTGCATGGCCATTAAAACGCTACAATTTATTTTTCAGGGATTGGGGTTTTATATAGAAGTGAGACATAACAATTAAGAGATGGTCTTTCTATTTTATCAAAAACGTACGTACGAGTGATTCAAAAAAAAAAAAAAAAGGTACGTACGAATGTTCAAAAAACATCAATATTATACAAACCGATATTATCAATATTTTCTTATTACAGTTATAGAGTACTCGATATTAAATGCATTTTCTTTTACTACAGTTATAGATTAGTCGATGTTAAACGCATTTTCTTTTTACAGCGATGAAATTGTATCCCTAATTAATTGTGTTAAAAGTGGTTATTAATTTCCACAGAAAGGCGACAAACAACTTGTATGAGATACTCAAGACTTTTCCACGGAGTTTTATAGTTATCTTTTCCATATAGAGAACATTAAATTTTTATTTTAAACGTTATCAGTCCCGTAACATCTCTTGATTTAACATTTTCTTGACATATAGGCCCTAAAGACACGCAGAGTCTTATTTTTCTTCGTATACGTTTATTTGACATGTATGCTGCATTTGTTGACAATTAACAAACACCATCAAAGGGCCCCGCATCGACAGAAAAGGTTCACATGACATGCCAGTTGGAAAATTCTTTTTTCTTTATTTATATTTTAGAAAAAAGATACTAAGTACTTCAACGTTTACTTAAATGATCATATAATCACAATTAATTTTAAAAATAATCATATGGACCTATTTTCTCATTTTTATATCACTTGACCGTAGTGAAAATTATTATAATAAATATAAACACAATATTATGATAAATATAATAAACAAAATAACACATATATTAAGCAAATTATTTTTAACATTAAACAATTATTAGTTTTCCTTGCAGATTTTATTAATACTAAAATTTATTATTCCAAAATTAATTTTAAAATTTATACTATGTATAAATACTCGATAAATTGATAACTCCAATTAAATAATAGTTTCGATTAGTCCTGACTTAGTTCCAACATGGTGAATTAATAATAATTAGATAAATTTAGCAGATAATAAATTTAAAACAAAAATCCTTATGTTTCTATGGGACCTAACTAATATTTAAATTGATACTTAATTAATTTCAAACAAAAAACATATGATATGTCTATGATTTTCTTTGTTATACTTGCATAATGCTTTAAGCATTTCATCGGTCATTATTGCTTTGTTTATACCTTTCAAATGAGTTGTATTCCATGTGCTATGTTAAGAGAAATAAGAGAGAGCTTGGCTTAATGTATTACCTCCAAAATGTCTCTTCCAATGAGTTACCAAATAATGTCATCCAGTCAAAGGATTACTAGGTGGTTGATTCACTCAATAAAAATTAAATCATAATCATATCACTAAATTTCTAATTATATTGCCTTTATACCTTACAAAAAATCCTATTATAAATCTAATATTATCTTTATAAATTAATAATTATTAATTATCAATATAATAATATTAGCTAAATTAATAGATTTTTCATGATCACAAGGCTATTAATTTATCGAGGTTTTATTGTAATATTAAAATATATTACAAGTTCAATAATATAAATTTGGTAAATTATTTTGTCCTATTGTAAGATTGAAATATATTACAAGTTAAGTAATATAAATTTTGTAAATTATTTTGAATTTTTTTTATATAATTTCATTTTTGTGTTCAAAAGGTAGGGGAGTGAGCAAAACCCAAATCAATTTTTAAATCCCTACCTTTCCTAGGACTTGAACTTGGTTTGCCAACCAAATAAATCTGCATAAAAACTATTAGGTCAATCGCCCTTGGGGAAAATTATTTTGAATGTTACATATAATTTTTTAATATTATTAATCTTAAAAGTTTTTTACATGAAAATACTTATGACAAATTAATAACATTGAAATAATTTTGTTTAATATTCAAAATGAATATAAAATATATTATTCCATATTACTTCATTTTAATATTATATTTGTATTTATTATAAACTTTTAAAGTCATTTTTTAAGTTGTTATAATCAAAGGTATAATAGGAAAAAAAAAATTGCATATGCAACCAATTTTGAAACTAAAAGGGTCAATGTAGCCATTTAAACAAACCTGAGGAGTCTGATGACATTTTTCCTAACCTTTTTTAAGCATAGCATGAATCTAGTTAAATTCACTCTCAACTTACGTGAGTGAGATTTGAGCCCAGACCTCTTACTTCAACTCAAAGTTTTAGCAGACTTGTAAAACCTATTATAAATAGAGTTAAGAAAATATTAACCTGATATCCTTCTCCAACAAAAATTCCTCTATTCTAAAAAAAAGTAATGGGCTCTAAGATTTTACTTCTTTTTGGTCTTGTAATGGCTATTGCTCTTCTTTCTTCTTTCGAGGCGGCAGCTAGAAACCTGCTGGCTGAGACTTCCGCTAACATGCGGAAAGGTGAGCTTTCTCCGTATGATAACTTGACGTTTTCATAAAATAACAATAAGATTATTTGTTTCCACAAAAGTAATTTGTTTGGCAAGGTACAGTACTTCAAATCTCTTGATCGTCCAAATATTTGCAATATTTTTCATTTACGCTTAAAACGTTATATTTAGCGCCAGTTTTTGTATTGGTATCTGATATCAGTAAGTGCAGTTTTTTTATGTTGTAATTTTATTTATTATAATTGTCCTTATGATTATGCTCCGTAGTTGAATCCTGTACGAATTATGTTTCCTAATTATGTTTTAGACTTTGTATTTTATTGAATCTAGCTATGTGGTTAATATATTGTTCCTTGATTAATGTTAGTTCTAATTTGAATTAAGTACGATAGAATTAATCAATCACCCACTCGTAATTTTAGTATGCTGGATTTCATTTCACCTTGCGACGATCAATGGTTAAATGTTTATTCTAATGATAATGTTGTTCTGTGTTTTTTAATTTTAATAAATTTGTTGGCTCTTTGAGGTCTGCTTTAAGAAAAATTTAATTAATAATTGTCTTGTACGGTTGAATTTGATTTAAAATTAATATAAATAGATAAATAAATAACATGTTATACATGTGCAGCAGCTGAGGCGACCGCAGGTTATGGACCCGTTGGCTGTCCCAATAGGCATCAACCACGTGGATGCCCTTGATGAGTCTATTCCACTCCTAGGAGTGGAGTGTATATAATATATAATGAATAATTAAAAAAAAAGTTACTAGAAATTCTGGATTGAAATTTTTTTCGTATGTATACTCTGTGTGTGTGTGTATCCAAATGGATTCGTAAAAAGATAAGATACTACTTTTATGCGTAATTTGCTACTCTTTCCGATACTTCATTACGTTAAATAAAAGTTGGGTTTATTATCCATCACTCATGACATGATACTATGATACTAATTATTTTCTTTATCATTGAATGACGTGTTAAATATCACATATCTAATTACTTGTTTCTAAATTTATCCTCTATTGATGATGTACAGTAAACTTATTTTCCTCCCAAATACCTTTTTTTATTATTATTAGTAGTAAATTCATTCAGCAAATTTAAAAAAATGCTATTTTCCTATAATGTTTTATAGGACTAAAGATTGAAAATGAATCGTACAAGAAGATAAATTGAGAATAAGTTCGAGGAAATAACGCCCATCAACACAAAGTTGATATTTTTTGTTTTTCTTTTACAAGACTGAAGGCTTATTTATGCTCAATTCAATTATGTGACTTAAAACAAAAACGTCGGCCTTCTTCTTCTTCTCCTTCATTTTTTTTTTCCGTTAAAATTAAGATTTCTTTGTCTTGCAGTGATAGAAAAGAAGCTCCTAGAAGTTATGAACTAATAGGTCACTAGCTTTTGTGACTTCGGGGTCAATTTGAGATTGTGGTTGCTAATGAAATAAGTTGTTTTTACCGTGCGAATGAAATAAGGGTCAATTTGGGATTGTCATTGAAAATTTAATAAACTACTTATTTTATAATTTTTTATAAAAATAGTGTTTGGTAAATTTTATAATTTTCTCTATTTTGTCATTTTGTCGCAGAACTTTTTTAAAAAAGATATGTCTAAACAATTTATTTACTAAAAAAATAAAAAGAATTAAAACTATTCAATTTACGCTATCAAACCTTTTTAAAATTTCTATTATAGTCCTAAATTTTAATAAAAAAAAAAATTTATTATATTTATTATTATTAAATAAATTATCGATACACTATAATATATAAATCATACATTTATTTTTATTATATTTTATATAATATATTATGAAGTTCTTTCGAATTTTTTAATTGAGTTTTTTTAATGTAATTTTACATATTTAAGAAAAATGGATATGTCTAAACAATTTATTAACATACTCTAAAAATAAAAAGCAATTAAAACTTATGTCTATTTTTTAGTTTATATTCATTATTATAATAAAAAAATAAAGACTTCATAAAATGAAATTTATCAAACACATGTGGTACTTATTACTTTTTAAACTCATAACAATCTCCCTAGCATTATATAATAAAACAAAGACTTTCAAAACAAACTAAGATACTTTTTTTTCATCCATAATAATCTTATTTTATTTCATCCAAAGACTTATTTTATCCAGATAAGATAAGAACTTATTTCATCGCTCTCACAATCACAAACTAACCCTAAGTTCTTTGATTAAAAAAAGCTCAATATTTGGTAAATTGTGTAATTGTGGTGGCTATGAGTTTAAAAAGCACAATATGTGTTTGATAAATTTTATTACAAAGGTAATAATGACCAAATTATACATAGGTTTAAATTATCTTTTACTTATATATTAAGGTTTATAGAAAAGTAAGATATAATTATTCTTTTGTTAAAATATTAAGATTATAATAGAAACACTAACAAAAAGTTGTGGATGCTTATTTAATAAGCAGTTTATAAAAAGTAACATGCTACCTACTTTTAAAAGATATTGTCAAAATGTATAAACTTACAAAATAAGTAGCTTTTAAAAAAATTATCAAACATTATTTTTGTCAAAACTTATAAAATAAACTGTTTCTAATATTTCAACCATAATTCCAAATGAGGCCTTGGTTTAATTTGGAAGTAAAGCCTCATAAGGAGAATTATCCCAACAGCTTTTAAAAATTTAACAAACATTATTTTTGTCAAAAATTATAAAACAAACTACTTATAGTATTTCAACCACAATTCCAAATAGAATCGAGCATAATCAGGTTTGGATCAATCCAATCGAATTTTAGATTAATTGGGTTAAAAAAAATTCATCTGAACTCAATCAAAATCTGTAACCTAATCCGAACATGTTTGAATCGGATCAGATTGGATCAAGAAATTGAATTGAGTTCGGATTAGATGGGGTTCATATTGGATACGATTCGAGTTAATTCGAGTAAAATCGAGTCAATTCGGTTTAGATTGGGTCAAGTGAAATCGGATCAAATCTGGTTCGAGTCAAAATCGAGTCAAATTGGGTAAAATCAAGCAATGGCAATTTTGAGTTTTTTTTTCTTATTTTGGGTTTTTAAGATTGCTTTTATGTAATTGTAGTCCTTTTCTACCAATTTTCAGCCCACAAAAAAAAAAGGAAAAACTATTATGAAATTAAATGAATAAAAATTAAAATTAACACAAAGTCCAAATTAACATAATAGTCTTCATCCAAAGCACAATATCCAAATATTAGTTTTTAGATCACAAAATCAAAGTTTAAACATAATTAAATAGTTTCCAAAACACAAAAAAGTTTCTTTAAAACACAAAGTCACAAACTAAATAAGCTTCTTCCACTACTCCATGCAGTACTTGGACAAGTTGTAACTTCAACTTCTTGTACTCCAAGTTGGTGTATCGATCCTCTAGAGAAAAATTGAAGAAATAATATACAATAACTTTCTTTTAATCCACAAAGTGCAAATAAAGACACGTCTAACACAAACATAAATAAATAAACCCAATTCATATCTTTAATAGAACAAACCATAACTACCATTTGAATTCCAATTTAATGGCTAGTAATAAAGCTTACATTTTTAGCAAAAAAGAGCACCTATAGTTGAAAAGCAAAAAGGTTGTTACAATATTTCTAATTTCTATTATATCATTAGGATATAACATGTTTAGCAAATTCTTCAAAAAAGAAAAAAACATACATACTTGATTAAATATTAAAAAAAAAATTAAGTCAATCATGGCTTATTTTATGGCATTCATCACCAAGTCAAGTTAATAATAATCCTAGACAATGCCATATTACCATTCTATCAACTTCAACTTGCCTAGTTAAAACAGTTACAATGTTACAACTAAACTTGAAACTTAAAACCATAACAACTATGATTATAGTTTAAATTATAACTTAAAATTATAATATGAAATTTTAAATAATAATATCTATTAAGAGTTACCTTTCTAATACCAATAACGCCAATGTCAGTACTCACTGTTGAAATTATTAAAGCTTGTGATCTTACAAACCCTTTAAAATGCACCAAAAAAAAATTAATGTTAGTAATTAAGTAATCTAAGTACATGTAGATGTTACTTATAAAGTTATAATACATTTAAATATATTATGTATTTAATGTATGAGAAAAATGTTACCATTTTGTAGCTTCGCATGAAATATCTACTCCTTAATCTCTTCTTGAAGGTTGTAGATAGGATCGGTAAAAAATTTAGGTTGCAACTAATTTTTGGTACATATCAACGCCTCAATCATAAAAAGAATGAAAGAACTTCTATAATCATCAATAATACGGTGACTAGTGCTAAAGGTAGACTTAGAGACCATTGTGAAAACTTGAATAGCCAGGACATCCTTTATAATTTTTTCTAATATTAGATACTTCGATCCATCCACCTTCCACTAATACAAAACATTGGGTTTTAAATTATTATGATCTTCAACTAGGTCAAGTATTGTTTCACCTTAAATGTTATTTTCTTGTCCTTATTCTGAATAGAAATCTTGTTAGCATATACAATGAAAGAGTGAGCAACTTAAATAGTATCATCACCTTCACCACTAGCAGCCTCTAGCAAACTAATTTCAGTTATAATATATGGAGAAGAACATGTACCACCAAAACCACCATTAGGACATCGATTGTGTGGAGCACAATATACGATGGGTGCATTTTGCACATTATATTATATTATACTGTATTATATTATAGATATATTGTATTATATTAACACTGTATTATACTAATACTGTACAGCATTCGGTGTTACACTGTACTATGTTAATTTTTTAGTTATACCATGTTTGGTGCTACACGGTACAATATTTTTTGTGATTAATTTAAATTACATATTTAGAAAATAATATTTATTAGCACTTAAAAATATATTAAATATAAAATTTAATATTATCTTTTTTAATATAAATGTTAAAAAATCATAATTCTTCATAAAAATTAAAGCTTATGGCCGTAAATTTTTAGCAAAAAAATATTTATTTTCTCAACATTTTCCAAATATATAACTTGTGAAATCAAGATTGAAGCAAATAACTCAATTAGATAGCAATAACAATTTACTCAAGCATGTTAAAAATTTTCAAAAGTATTTGCAATTTAACACCAAGTGATATTAAAAATTCTACTGTATTTTGTTTCTAAACGAATGTCATTATGTCATCAATACAATAAAATGACAACCAAATATGTCGTCTGTTCAGCAACTAGGCCAGTGCCTTCAAGTCTATTTCAATCAAAAGAACGGCAATGAAGAATTAAATGGCTTGCCATAAACACTATAAATGCTTTTCTTATTATTGTTCTTGTTCTATGTTTATCACTACACTATTTTATATGTAACAATAAGAAATAAATACAATGAAATCTCATTCAATGCAAGCACCAATTTCATTAAAAAATTCATGTAAATTCAAGGACAATTCCCCAGTCAGCACTTTTCTCAAACAGTTTAATAGCAGGTGCCAAAAGCACCAAAACAAAAATAATCCAGAAGCTAAAATCAATTATAATGTGAATGGAGTGTTTGTATATAGTAATAAACAAGTTCAACATAATCAAATATCAATGTTGATGCACAGTTTAACCAAACAAATAAACAGAAAAAATTAGTCATTGGAGTTAATCTTTGCTCGCTTCAACATCAACATAAACTTGTTCCCCTGTATCCCATGACAATTTGCTGCCCTCTATTTGTTTGCATCAATTATATTAACATCGTGGTAAAGAATACTAATGGCAAGTACAATGGGACAGAGAGGGAGAAAGACAATGGGAAGTTTACAATGCAGTGACTCAACAGGATATAGAGAACAACCATTGATAAAATGGTACTGAAAGCATGCAAATCATTAATCTTATCTGCCCTATGATGTTGGCATAATGCTACAAATATTGCCTATCAAAACCTTGTGTGAATGTTAATGTGAATGAGCCAAAAAGCACAGTCAAACACAACTTAAAGGTATCATTCATACAAAATTTAGCTTATAATATAAACATGACAGCTGTTTTACTGGAGAGGATGTCTGGTGTCAAACCTCAGAATGTAGAATAAAGTTCAATTACATATGAAGAAGGCTTTGAATTTTCCAGAAAAGAACTTAAGAACAATCCATGACCATTTTCATATGAAGCAAAACCTTTTATTGTTGGACCATTTTATTTTCACACAAGAAGATGCATGAATCAATCTTGAACTAACTATGTTTGACAGCAAGAGTTTCAAGCTGAATGATACATAAATATCCTGAAAATTTTATTCATTAGGCAAGCACTTCTTCTAGCTTTCAAAATTCCCCAACTTGTATAAGTCAATATGGACCAGTCAAACACCAAACTTAATAGATTAAGAATCCAGAGAATCAAGTGAGTAAATTATTTTGGACAACAAAGAATTAAAAATTAAACAAAAGGAATCTGACTGTGAAGAAAAATAATGGAACTACTATCAGGGGTCAACCTTCGCTGTTGAAGCTGAAGTTCAGTTTCTCCGGCACCACTGATAAAACCATATGCCACTTCCTCTCCTGCAATTCATATCCACATACATCAAAAAATGTTCTAAAAACTGCAGTTTACTATAAGCACACACATGCAGGGCAGTTTATTGTAAGCAATTAAGCACACTTTTAATGTCTACCACTACACTATTTTATATATAACGAAAGAAAAAAATATAATGAAATCTCATTCAATGCAAGCATAAATTTCATAAAAAATTCATGTAAATAAAATCCTTGAGTTTTAATACTTAGTTGTAATTTCCACTGAGGGTGAAAGTCATGTCAAGAAACATAATGGTAATATAATAATGAGAGGACCAAATAATAAAAAATGCTGCAAATTGATTTTAATAGAAGACCAATTCGCACAGCCCTCCATTTCTGAACCTTTGTGCTTGCATCTCTGTGTTTTTCATCCCAAAAACTTCAAATTTGCTTCCCCACCACTGATGGATCTATATCAGACATTTTATACATTTTCTTCAAGCCAAGTCTTCGAGCACGTTAAATCAACGTACCGAAACAAATATAAGAAAAAATTTGCCTCCCTGACAAGACAGGCCCTAATAATTGACCAAACCATAAACTTCCATTTAATCAACCAGTTTTACATTTGAGTCATATTAAAATAATCATTTGTAATTAGCCACGAACCACGATCATCTTTAGTTTTTGCAAAAACCAGAACAATGACTTGACTTAAACATCACTTAATTGGCAGGTCATGAACAAATGCTGCCAACTCCAACAACCTGTTTCATAAAAAATACAATGTAATCTCATTCAATGCAAGCATGAATTTCACCAAAAAAAAAAAATCATGTAAATTCAATGGCAATTCTCCAATCAGGATTTTTCTCAAACGGTTACAAAGCAAGTGCGAAAAACACCAGGAATCTTAAACTTCACAATCAAAGTGATATCATATGGTCAATTTCAATAATCTAGCTGCTGAAAACAGTTTCTTTCTTTTCCTGGTCTTGCACCCTTCTCTCACCCTAAACCACAGAAAAATTCCAATGATTTTGCTATTTAGTTCATTGGAGTTTTTTTCAACAAAAACTAGTTGTTCTGTTTTTTCTCGAATTACTCAGAAAAGTTCCTCTAGACCATTTTTTTTTTCCACCTATTACAAGTCGATTTAAAAACTTTTGAGAGCAAACGCAATTACTTCACTTTCATGTTATTTAATTGCATTTTCTATCACGTCTGCTAATTGCCAAACTAATCCATCATTTATGATGTCCGTTAATGCTAAACAAGCAGTGAATCATAAACTTGTTTCTGTAATTACCAAAAGGGATATCAAATCCAACGTCACAGATTAATTTTTCAACTAAATGGACTAGTACCTACAATAGGTTCGAGGCCATTGAAACTTAAAGGAAGGCAACAAAGAAGGCAAATACTTTGGAGTCAAATTGCCATAGACCAATTCATTCCAATTTTAAACCTCAAAAGAATTTATCTCAAGTCTTTTTGTTAATCAACCGACTTCCAGCATGTAAAATTAACCAATACTGCTGAGCAGTAATTGGTCTAAATTTTTAATCGATTAATAAGAAATAAACAAAAAGGTGTTAGTATATGCATAAAAGAACAAAATCAAACCAGATGGCGCGGTGGGGTGGTGTTGGCGTCACGCGGTGAGGTGGCAGTGGAGCTGGTGTTGCGTGGAGGTGTCGCGCAGCCAAGGCAGATCGCGTCACTGTGGAGCTGCTGTCTCGTGGTCGTGGTGGAGCAGTTCGTGGCGGAGCTGGTCGCTTCGCGGTGGAGCCGCTATCGCTCGGTCGTGGGGAGCTGCTGTCAGTATCGTTTGTTGAAGCACGCCGGTAGGTATGGTAATTTGACCCGGCCCGACTTTTGGCTGGACTGACTCAATCTAAATTTTTTTTGATTTTAGAAGTTTTGGGTTGGGCTTGAGTTGAAAAATTAAATTCTAATTAAAATTTGAGTTAGGATCGAGCCTTAGTTGACTTAACACTAAATTAAAAAAAATTACATGAAAAATTATGAAATTTTAATTTTATAAAAAATATATACACACGTATGTATATATAAAAGAGTAATTTTAGGTACAATGAGAAATGGCAATCAAACCGGACTGGATTTAAGTGGTATTTAAAAAAAAAAAAATTATGAATTTTTTTATTCAACCTGCACCAAATCAAATTTATTTGGAATTGTGTAATTTTAAGAACTTTGTATATTTCGGTCCGGATCCGGGTTTAAGTGATATGAACCCAAGAACCGAAACCCGGATAAAAATTTTTATTTTAATATTAATTTTTTAGAAATTATTTAATACAAACTTATAAATAGAAAAATAAAAAAAAAAAAAAGAAGTCCTAACCTAATTTCTCTTGTTTTTATAAATATATATTTAAGCAATCAGGTCGGGCTTGAAAACCTGAATCCTGAAACGCATATTTTTTTTTTGGGTTGAACCCTTTTACCGAACAAGGATTAAAAAGCACGGGTTAAATCCAGGATCCAGTGCGGGGATAGAATCTGTGTGTCCGGAGAACGCGAGAAAGAAATCCGAAAAGGCCAAACCCAGAAACCGGACTCAGAAATTGCCATGCCTACGCAATACAAGTTCTTTTGATTACATTATAATACAATGAGGAATTGTTAGCAAACATGATCGTGTAGTGCTTTAATACTATGAGAAGTGCTAATACCATGTAACGGGAGTTGCCATGTATGTCCAATAGAAGTTGTTGACGGTTAATAAAAAAACATATGCAAAATGACTACGTTTTGTACATTGAAGTTTTGTATCTTTTTTATGAACTTCAGAGAATAACAACATGATTTCAGTTGGAAACATTTCCAGCCATACAACAAGAGTATCATAATTTTAGGCGATTTTTGCTAGTGAACGAGCAGTAGCATTGCACGCCCTTGGAACATGCTGACTTTTTATCCATGCAAGCTCTTTTAAATAGCTCGGATTACTTCTATCTTCCAAAAGATTTCAGTCTTACTCGCCTTCCTATTGCAAGAGAGATCAACTACTTCTTTTCAGTCTGATTCAATGATCAAAGGCAAATATCCAACATTTTTGCCTACTTGAATGCCTAAACTTACTGTCTTAGCTTCCAT